>CAUYRT010089499.1:0-77525 GCA_963574885.1 Lepilemur ruficaudatus
GCCGCAGAGCAGCAGAACCTAAGGGCTCTTCCTGTCCATCCACACGCAGACAGGGCCGGGAGGGCTGCCGGGTAGGGGCAAGTCAGAGGCAGGGCTTGTGCTAGAACCCGGGTCTCGCAGGCAGAAGTGGGAGAAGCTGAGGAAGGGCCAGCCCGGCTGAGCCTCACCCCTCACGACACCCGTGTCCTCAGGCTTGGAAGGGCGGCTCTGCGAGGTGGAGACCAACGAGTGTGCCTCAGCCCCGTGCCTGAACCACGCTGACTGTCAGGACCTGCTCAACGGCTTCCTGTGCGTCTGCCTGCCCGGTGGGTGCAGACGCCCCTCCAGCCACCCTCAGCTCTGCGCTCTCCAGCCTGCAGGCTGCAGGCCCAGCAGTCACTTAGGCCTCTTGAAGCCCTCCCCAGCCTGGTTAAGGAGTCCCCATTTCTCCAACTCCTCTGCTCCCCGGAGTCTCTTGTGCTACATCCTCAAATCTCCCCTTGGTTGCTCGCCCACCCTCATCCCTGCCCGCTGACCCCCGCAGAGGTCCCTCCTTCACAGCCCTCCCGCAGTCCTCCCTGCACCCTCCTTGCAGTTGCCGTCCTCGCCATGGATGCAGGGACGCTGCCCCAGGCTGTTCTCCTCCAGCCTCGTTGGATATCCCTCTGTCCCCTGCTATGAGAATAACTACATTTGTTGGCTGTTTTCTCCAGGCCACCACTTGGCTATGTACTCTGAGGGCATTATGCCATTTAATCTTTTTACTGGCACCATGAGGTGAGGTCCGTTATTATTTCCCTTTTACGGAATAGGAAACTGGAGCCTAGAGAGGTTGAGTAGCTTGCCCAAAGTCACACAGCCAGCAGGTGCATCACCTTCTCTGCATCACTCTCCTGTCACCCCACGTTCACCTGCCCCAGGTGTCTTCCCTTGGAAGCCCTACAGGTTTACCTTTCTGGGCAAGGGGAAGGGCTATGACATGTCTCCCCACCCACTCCCTGCCCCACCAGGATTCACCGGGACCCAGTGTGAGGAGGACATCAACGAGTGTGAGAGCTCTCCCTGCGCCAACAGTGGGCAGTGCCAGGACCAGCCTGGAGCCTTCCACTGCGAGTGTCTTCCAGGTAAGCTGAGGCCCAAACACTGGAGGGGAGGATGGGGACAGGGGCAGACATCTGTGCAGGTCTCTGACCCTCCTGCTGTGTCACAGGCTTTGAAGGGCCACGCTGCCAGACAGAGGTGGACAAATGTCTGAGTGGCCCATGCCCCGTTGGAGCTAGCTGCCTTGATCTCCCAGGAGCCTTCTTTTGCCTCTGCCCCTCTGGCTTCACAGGTCAGCAGGGGAGGAATGGGAAAGGACTAGCAGGACATTTGAGTCCAGTTGGGGTGGGGCAGAGGTCATTGGTGGGTGTTTAATGGTTGGGATGTGAGACAGAATGAGAATGGTATCCTTTAAAGTTATTCAATGCAAAACCTGAACAACTGTACAACCAAGGGACAAGAACAGGTGCTTTTGTAGGGCCTGCATTGGGCCCACCATAAATGGTGTGCTTGGGGCTCAGAAGCGGACAATAGGCTCAAAGAGAAGCCACTTACTTGCTTATTTACCAAGCATGTATTGTCTACTATGCCAGACACAGACACAAACTTGAGTAAGAGAGTTGCTATCTTCCAGTGGCTTTAAACCTAATGCAGACAAACCAGTAAGTTCCCTGTTGATGATGGCCCAGAGAGGAACTCAGAGAGAGGAAAGCACAGGAGCCTACAGAGAAGCACAACGGACCAGCCAACCCACACCAAAGACGAGAAGGCTTCATGGAGGAGTCTGAGATGAGTCTTGAGAGATGAGTCAGAGTCTGTCTAGACAGAATGCCAAATAGGGCTGTAGTGGCACACACCTGTGGTCCTTGCTACTCAGGAGGCTGAGGCAGGAGGGTCACTTGGGCCCAGAAGTTTGAAACCAGCCTGGGCAATATAGCAAGACTCTGTCTTTAATAAAAAGTTTTAAAAAAGAAGTCTAGATAGAATGCCAGATGGAGTGTTTTAGCTGGAGATAACCACATGAGCACGAAAGAAAGAAAAGCACACCCTATTTAAGGACTGCAAGAGATCCAGAGTTCAGAGTACAACAGGGCAAAGACAAGAAACACAGCAGTTGTACAAAAGTCATGCCATGCGGGCTCCGTGCATGATTCCGAGGAAGTTAGGCAGCACCCTATGAGGCAATAGGGAGCCACTGAAGCACAGGCTCGTGGAGAGTGAGCACGTCATGCATAAGAAGTGGTCTTTGGCCCCGTCAAAGACGTGGAGGGCTCTGTTTTCTCTCTGACCCATCTCTCTGCCCCAGGCCAGCTCTGTGAGCTTCCCCTGTGTGCCCCAAATCTGTGCCAGCCCAAGCAGACGTGCCAGGGTCAGAAAGACAAGGCCCACTGCCTCTGCCCTGATGGAAGCCCTGGCTGTGCCCCCACTGAGGACAACTGCACCTGCCACCACGGACACTGCCAGAGGTAGCATCCCCAGGGCCTCCCCCATCCCCACTCCTATGGGCTGTCCTCGGCTAGGGTGGGAGACAGCCAGCCAGGAGTGGGTCTGTGCAAAGTGACCAACGGGAAACAGGAAGGAGATGGCAAAGTTCTCCGGGCAGGACAATGGGAGGACTCACCTCGTAAGCGTTGTCCAAGGAAGGGAGAGTCGTAAATAATGGGGGACAGAGGACCAGGGCTCAGACAGAAGGAACAGCACTAAATCCCAGGGCCAATTCACCATTTGTTAGACAAACACTAATACCTACGGAGCACCTGCTTTGTGCGGCTCCCGTTCCAGGCCCTGGGGAACAGCGCAGAGCCACAGCGACAAAGCGACTGCTCTCCTGGGCACTCATGCTAGCAGGAAAGACAGACAATAAACTAGTCACCGAAGGAATGTACCTATACATGTATCTAGCTGGAGATCATGAGTGGAGGCAGGGCGGGGAAGAGGGTGACGCCTAGAGCAGAGTCACTGAAGACAGAGGCCAGAGTCTCAGGACCGAAAATAAGGAGGTCACAGGGGTCCGGCCAATGGGGAGGTGGGAGAATACACTAGAAGAAGAGAAAAACCCTCCCCTTTCTCTTTATGACCAGATCGTCATGTGTGTGTGACGTGGGGTGGACGGGGCCTGAGTGCGAGGCAGAGCTGGGGGCCTGTATCTCCACACCCTGTGCCCATGGGGGGACCTGCTCCCCCCGGCCCTCTGGCTACAACTGCACCTGCCCCACAAGCCACACAGGTGAGGCCCTCCCTAAGCCATATACACCCTGGGCGGGTCACCCCCTAAATCAATGGCAAGGCATGTGACCAAGGGCTATACATCTCAGTCACCATCAAGGAGAACTGGGCATGGGCTGCAGGGGGCAGGGGTGACATGCAGGAGGAGGTGGTGAGAAAAGAGGCCGGGTGGGGGAGAACAACAGGGCTGGGATGAGGAAGGGAAGGGAGGGGGAAGAAGAGGGGCGGAGGGAGAAGGAACAGCCCGTTCTCAGACCCCATCTGTTTCCCTCAGGGCCCACTTGTAGCGAAGAGGTGACAGCTTGTCACTCAGGGCCCTGTCTCAATGGCGGCTCCTGCAGCCCCAGCCCTGGGGGCTACCACTGCACCTGCCCTCCAAGCCACACCGGGCCGCGCTGCCAAGCCAGCACTGACCACTGTGCGTCTGGTGAGTGCTCACTGTCCTGGGGCTGGGCCACAGCAGGTGGAGGAAATGGGCAGGGTGTGTTTGTGCCATAATTTAAAAAAATTAACTGGATGGCAGAGAGCTGTTGTTTTGGTGGGGGGGTGTATGTCCTGTGTGCAGTGTGACTGCGGCCACAGGCCAGGCTACAGGCGAGGAACCCAAACCCTCACAGCCTCCTCTCTCCAGCCCCCTGCCTCAATGGGGGAACCTGTGTGAACAGGCCTGGCTCCTCCTCCTGCCTCTGTGCCCCCGGCTTCCAGGGCCCACGCTGTGAGGGAAGGACCCGCCCCAGCTGTGCAGACAGGTGAGCAGGGCACAAAGACCCCCGGACGGGAAGGAGGCCGCAGCCTTCCCACCCCCCTCCCCTCCTCCGTGCTGCCTCCCACCGCACAGCGCACCTGCATGCTGCCCTCCCACCTGCTTTGCTGGCTGCCCAGCACTTGCCTCCTACCGCACCACACACCCTCCCTGGCTTCCCAGAACCTCTTCCTACCACACCCTGTCTCTGTCTTGTCCAGCCCCTGTAGGAACGGGGCCACCTGCCAAGAGAGCCCTCAGGGTCCCCGCTGCCTCTGCCCTGCTGGCTACACAGGAGGCAGCTGCCAGGTGAGGGGCGTTGAGCCAGGTGTGCTGAAGAGGGAGGAGGTTGGAGAGTTCTAGTGAGGGGGTCTCGGGAACGAAAAGGTGGGCATCAGGGAAGCTTGGGAGAAGTGTCTGCAAGAGGGAGAGGCGTGGAGGTCTAGGAGTCAGGGGTCTAGCTTAAGGTTTGTGTGGACTGAAGAAGGAAGGACTGAACAGAATGGATTTCCAATCTCAGGAGCTATTCTAGAAAGGAAATTGGGGAGGGTCACCTGGTCCCATAGCATTCGGGAGAGAGTTTTAGAGGTAAGGGATTCTGAGGAGCTGGAGTTGGCAGGAGACCATCTCTAGGCCTGGGAACCTGATACTCTGTCCTGCCTCATGCTCAGACTCTGCTGGACTTGTGTGCCCAGAAGCCCTGTCCGCACACTTCCCACTGCCTCCAGACGGGGCCCTCCTTCCAGTGCCTGTGCCTCCAGGGATGGACCGGGCCTCTCTGCAACCTTCCACTGTCCTCCTGCCAGAAGGCTGCGCTGAGCCAAGGTACCAACCCAAACACTGCAGAGCAGAGGAAGGAAAAAAGGGTGTTCTTTCCTCGACCCCGAGGGCATCCATGCAGCCTTTGGCCAAAACAACTACCCGAGAGCCAAAACCACACTGACCAACCACGTCATTAATTCTACAGTTCGACACCAGGACAGCCTAACACAGTCCAACTCCTGTCACCACATTCAACACAACTCATACAACACCAACCAGCCCAGTCTACATGTGGAGTCTCACACAACCACCAGGGACATAACCCAACGTGGAGCACCTCAACTCCATCCTGACCATCATAACTTAACCAGAGTGGACCACACTTACCACTTGACACATTTCACCCCACCCCGCACACCTTGATGTCACACCAACGCCCTGGTAAAAGAACACCCCCTCATTCAAATAAAGTTTTATGAGAAAAGCTCAGGAAAGAGACTATTATGGAATTCGGAGATGGTCGATGGGAATCACAGCAAGACAACATCAAAGAGGATGCAAAATTCAGGGGCCAGACTTAAGCCATGTGTCCTCACTTGAAGTGTCCCTTGAATTCTTTCTTACTTATGACTTGTTTTAAGCCAAGAAAACTGTTGCTTTTAGCACTCTAATGAGCTTAAGAATGATCTCTCCCCTATTCTGGCAAAAAAGGTGGGAAGGGAAACTTGATGTTTCAACTTCTTCAGGGTCAGGAGACATTAACTCCAGAGGCTCAGAGTGGCCTCCATCCAGGATTAGTGGCCCCCAAGGTAAAGGCTTCTGTGCTCAATGTCAGGGGCCCCTGAACACTCTTTCATCCCACTGTATGTCTCTCTCCCCAGGCGTAGAGGTCTCTGCCCTTTGCCAGAATGGAGGTCTCTGCGTTGACAGTGGCCCCTCCTATTTCTGCCACTGCCCTCCTGGGTTCCAGGGCAGCTCGTGCCAGGATAACGTGAACCCATGTGAGTCCAAGCCTTGCCAGCATGGGGCCACCTGTGTGGCCCAGCCCGATGGGTATCTCTGCCAGGTAAGAGAGTCTAGAGGAGAGAGGGAAACAAGAGGAGGGTGGGCTGGATGTGGGAGACAGCAGAGATGGAGGGGAAGCCCAATGTACCCATTTCTCCTCCCTTTCCTTTACCCCACACATCAACTAACCATCAGGTCATGCCATTTTACCTCCCGAATATTTCTCAACTTTGTCCTTTCCCCTTCACCCTTTGCCCCACTGCCTCAGTCCAGACCTTTGTTGCATTCCTCCTAGTGAGGGCCTCTTGTTTGTGGTCCAGGTCACTTAGCCAGGAGAGACAAAGCTGGCATTTAAGTCTGAGCAGCCTGATTCCTGTGCTCAGAGCACAACTTTTTTTTTTAGTAGTTGCCATTTTCTTTTCTCTTTTTTATTTTATTTATTTATTGATTGATTGATTGATTGATTTTGAGACAGAGTCTCACTCTGTTGCCCAGGCTAGAGTGCCGTGGCATCAGCCTAGCTCACAGCAACCTCAAACTCCTGGGCTTAAGCAATCCTCCTGCCTCAGCCTCCCGAGTAGCTGGGACTACAGGCATGCACCACTATGCCTGGCTAATTTTTTCTATTTTTAGTTATTTGGCTAATTTCTTTCTATTTTTAGTAGAGATGGGATCTCACTCTTGTTCAGGCTGGTCTCGAACTCCTGAGCTCAAATGATCCGCCCACATCAGCCTCCCAGAGTGCTAGGATTACAGGCGTGAGCCACCACGCCCAGCCTCTTTTCTCTTTTTTATTGATACATAATAATTGCACATATTTATGAGGCACAATGTGATATTTTGATACATGCATACAATGTGTAAGGAAAAAATCAAGGTATTTAGGATATGCAACACCTCAAACTATTTTTTTTTTTTTTTGAGACAGTGTCTCGCTCTATCACCCGGGCTACAGTGCAGTGGCATCATCACAGCTCACTGCAACCTCAAACTCCTGGGCTCAAGCAATTCTTCTTCCTCAGCCCCCCAAGTAGCTGGGACTATAGATGTGTGCCACCACTCCCAGCTAATTTTTCTATTTTTTGTAGAGATAGGTTCTCACTATTGCCCAGGCTGGTCTCAAACTCCTGGTCTCAAGAGATCCTCACATCTGAGCCTTCCCAAGTACTAGGATTACAAGCATGAACCACTGTGCTCAGCACCTTGAACAGTTATCATTTCTTTATGTTGGGAACATTCCAAATCTTCTAGTTATTTTGAAATATACAATAAATTATTAACTATAGTCATCCTACTCTGCTATCCAACACTAAAATTTATTCCTTCTATCTGACTGTTGTAATTTTGTATCCATTAACCCTGTGGTCCCCAGTGCCCGGGCGCAGACCAGTACTGGTCCATGGCCTGTTAGGAACCAGGCCTCACAGCAGGAGGTGAGCAGTGGGCAAGCAAGTGATGCTTCACCTGTATTTACAGCCGCTCCTCATCACTCACATCGCTGCCTGAGCTGCACCTCCTATCAGATCAGCGGCCGCATTAGATTCTCATAGGAGCATGAACTCTACTGTAAACTATGCATGCGAGGGATCTAGGCTGCACACTCTTTATGAGAATCTAATGTGATGATCTGAGATGGAGCTGAGGCGATGCTGGGGAGAGGCTGTAAATACAGATTATGATTAGCAGAGAGGTTTGACTGTACAGAGACCATAATAAATCAATTACTTGCAGACTCATATCAAAACTCTATCAGGGAGTGGCAAGTAACAATCTAATAATAGTAGAAATAAAGTGCACAACAAATGTAATGCACTTGAGTCATCTTGAAACCATCCCCCCTACCCAACCCCAGTCCATGGAAAAAGTGCCTTCCATGAAACACGTCCCTGGTAACAAAAATGTTCGGGACTGCTGCATTAACCAACTTCTCTTCATCCCCCCAATCTCCTACCCTTCCCAGCCCCTGCTATCTATCATTCTACTCCCTACCTTCATGAGATCAACTTTTTTAGTTCCCACATATGAGCCAGAACATGCAACATTTGTCTTTCTGTAACTGGCTTATTTCACTTAAAATAATGACCTCTAGTTCTATCCATGTTGTCACAAGTGACACTATTTCATTCTTTTTTATGACTGAAAAATATTCCATTGTGTACATATACCATGTTTTCTTTATTCATTTATCCATTGATGGCACTTAGGTGGATTCCATATCTTGGCTATTGTGAATACTGTAGCAATAAACATGGGGGTATAGATACCCCTTAAATATACTGATTTTTTTTCCTTTGGATATGTAGATGTATACCCAGCAGTAACACTGCTGGATCATACAATAGATCCATTTTTAGTTTTTTGAGGAATTTCCATACTGTTTTCCACAGTGGCTGTACTAATTTACATTCCCATCAACAGTGTTCAAGGGTTTCCCTTTCTCTGTAGCCTCACCAGCATCTGCTTCTTTGTTTGTTTGTTTGTTTGTTTGAGATAGGGTCTCACTCTGTTTCCCAGGCTAGAGTGGCAATGGCATCATCATAGCTCACCGCAACTTCAAACTCCTGCCTCAGCCTCCTGAGTAGCTGGGACTACAGGTGCATGTCACCACACCTGACTAACTTTTCTCTTTTTTATAAAAACAGGGACTCACTATGTTGCTCAGGCTGGTCTCGAACTCCTGGCCTCAAGCAATCCTCCTGCCTCAGCCTCCCAGAGTGCTAGGATTACAGGTGTAAACTAGCATGCCCAGCTTGTATATCTTTTTTTGAGAAATGTCTATTTGGATCACTTGCCCATTTTTAAAATTGGATTATTTGGGTTTTTTCTTATTGAATTGTTTGAGTTCCTTACATATTCTGTTTATTAGTCCCTTTTTGGATGGACAGTTTGCAAATATTTTCTCCCATTCTATAGGCTTTCTCTTCACTCAGTTGATTGTTTCCTTTGCTGTGCAGATTTGATATAAAGTTAAATTCATGTATTTTTGCTTTTGTTGGCTGTGCTTTTCAGGTCTTACCCAAAAAAAATCTTTGCCCAGACCAATCTCCTGAAGATTTCCCCAATGTTTTATTCTACTAGTTTCTTAGATTAAAGTCTTGCATTTAAATCTTTAATCCATTTTGAGTTGTTTTTTATATGGTGACAGATAGGGATCTAGTTTCATTCTTCTTCATATGGATATCCAACTTTCCCAGCATCATTTGTGAAAGAGACTGTCCTTTCCCAAATGTATGTTCTTAGCACCTTTGTCAAAAATGAGTTCGCTGTAAATGTGTGGATTTATATTCTGGGTTCTATATTCTGTTCTATTGGTCTATGTGTCTGTTTTTATGCCAATACCATACTGTTTGGGTTACTATAGCTTTGTAGTATATTTTGAAGTCAGGTATTGTGATGCCTCTAGCTTCATTCTTTTTGGTCAGGATTGCTATGGCTATTTGGGTCTTTTGCAGTTCCATATGAATATTATGATTGTTTTTTCTATTTCTGTGAAGAACATCATTGGTATTTTCATGGGAATTGCATTGAATCTGTAGATCACTTTGGGTAGTATGGACATTTTAACAATATTAATTATTCAATCCATGAGCATAGGCTATCTTTCCATTTTTGTGTGTCTTCTTGAATTTCTTTCTTCAATATTTCACAGTTTTTATTGTAGAGCTCTTTCACTTCTTTGGTTAAATTTATTCCTTGGCATTTTATTTTATTTTATTTTTTGTAGCTATTTTAAATGGGATTTCTTTCTTGATTTCTTTTCCAGATGTTCACTGTTGATGTATAGAAATGCTACTAATTTTTGTATATTGATTTTGTATCCTGTAACTTTACTGAATTTGTTTTTAGTGGTGTCTTTAGGTTTTTCTAAATATAGGATTATGTCAAACAAGGATAATTTGACTTCTTCTTTTCCAATTTGAGTGCCTTTTATTTCTTTCTCTTGCCTAATTGCTCTGGCTAAGACTTCTAGTACTGTGTTGAATAAAAATGGTGAAAGTGAGCATCTAGTACTTCTAGTACTGTGTTGAATAAAAGACTTCTAGTACTGTGTTGAAGAAAAATGGTGAAAGTGAGCATCCTTGTCTTGTTCCAGATCTTAGAGGAAAAGCTTTCAATTTTTTCCCATTCAGTATGATGTTAGCTGTGAGTTTGTCATATATGGCCATTTTTGTTTTGAGTTGTAGAACCACAACTTTTGATATATGGCTCAATGCAGATTTCTAACCAACCCTCTTTCACTTTTTAATTTTATTTTAATCTCTTATTATGAACATTTTCAAACATATACAAAAGCAGTATACTGATCAGTGATGAACCTCTATGCACCCATGACTCAGTTTTACTTCCTCTTTTGTGAAACTCCCTCCTCCTGAGGTCTCCAAAACAACCCCCTCATCTGCTCCTTCCACTCTCTGGCCACTCCTCAGATTCTTTGTGAATCCCCTTTTCTCCATCTCTTTGAAGCCATCCTGGTACTCCACTCTTGCACGCTTATCTTCCTCTTGCAAGAACTCAGTACATGGTACAGACTTTGTCAATGACCCTTCTCTCACTAGCAGAGTGGCATGAAGCAATCAGAAAATGCTTGAGAGCACTGGTTATGGAATCACAGACCTGCATTGAGTCCCAGCTCTGCCACCTGTAGCTATGTGACTTGTACAAATCACTTAACCTTTCGGGGACTGAGTTTCTTTATCTGTAAAGTGAGAATCAAATGAGATAATCTATCTAAAGTATTGTTAGGAGAGTTTTATGAAGTTATGTATATAGGTTGTGCAATAAATGCTAGCCATCTCTCTGTCCTCTGGTTGACTGAGAGAGGAATGTAACAGGAATGAATTCTAATTTTCTTCATATTCCTAATTCCTAAAATGGTGCCTAGAACAAAGTAGGCATTCAATAGATGCTTATGAATTAATTGATAAAGTATGATATAGCCTGGTGGGTATTTGGTAGGGGAGAGAGATTTTACCCAGGTAGGGGCTATGTTTGGAGGCAATGTGTCATAGGGATTGTTTGGAACTGGGAAAGGTTAAGTTGTGTGTTATTGAACAATTGTGTATCATGTGGAGTTGAGATAGGAGAATTAAGCAACATGTGGCCATGATGGATAGATGGCTGTTGAGCTAGAAGGTGGGGGCTGGGCAGACTATCTTGAGCTGGGTTCTTTTTAGTGCTGAGCTGGTCTCATCCACTGATTCCCTGTCTGACCCTCTTTGCCTGCAGTGCGCCCCAGGCTACAGTGGACAGAACTGCTCTATGGAACCCGATGCTTGTCAATCACAACCCTGTCACAACCATGGAACCTGTACCCCAAAACCTGGAGGCTTCCATTGTGCCTGCCCACCAGGCTTTGTGGGGCTACGCTGTGAGGGGGATGTGGACGAGTGTCTGGACCAGCCCTGTCACCCCACAGGCACTGCAGCCTGCCACTCTCTGGCCAATGCCTTCTACTGCCAGTGTCTGCCTGGACACACAGGTGAGGCCTGGGGTGGGGTACATAGGCATCTCTGGGAGACAGCTGAGCAGACCATGGAGATCCAGATAGACCCCACTATGAGGCAGCCTCATTGTGTCCATCCCCTGCATCTACACCCTACCCCAGAGAAGATACCCCAGAATCCCTCTGCCTGCACATCTAGTGCTGGCCCACTCCCAGGAATGAGCTGGGGCGGGGGGGGGAAGCAATGACTGAAGCAGTATGTGACATCTGATCTCACCCCCACCACAGGCCAGTGGTGTGAGGTGGAGATAGATCCCTGCCAGAGCCAGCCCTGCTTTCATGGAGGGTCCTGTGAGGCCATAGCAGGACCACCCCCAGGTTTCATCTGCCACTGCTCCAAGGTAAGTGACTACAAGCTGCCTTTCCTGTTGCCCTGTACACTGACACAAGGCAAGGGTGTTGAGTTGGAATCCTAGAGGGGAGTATGGGGGAGCATTGGAGTAAGAATTATTGGAAAAAGCCATCCCAAGTTCACAGTGTTGAGTGGCTCTCAGAAGCAGTCAGGGGAAAGTCAAGATCAGTCAGGGTAGCATGAATAGAATTTCCAGAAATCACAGGTCCCTAAGGTCAAGCTGGATAGCCTCAGATAAGTTCTTTTAACTCTGTATGTGTGTGTGTATGTGTGTGTGTTTATAGACCTCAGATACATGGAACTGGATTAATCTTAAACCTTGGTGCATGATATACTGACATTGGTTTGTGCCCACACTTCTTTTATTTTATTTTATTTTGTTTCTCTAACAATGTAACACCTATGAATCTAACCCAAGATTTACAATATTAATAATAACTCACATCTACTTATGTCCTCCTCCTCTATTCTGGTCCCTTTCCAGAAGAAGAAGGCATATAATTCTACCTCCAAGGGTTAAGAAATAATAGCATTCAACTCTATTAACTGTTTAGTCTTCCAAGACTTGCATTATGATGCTACAAATCATCCAGGTTGTTATACACAACTGTGGTTCATCCATTTTCACCACCATGTAACATGTCATTGTGTGAAAGTACCATGGAACATGGTTTCAACATCCGTAAAATGATTAACTTGATGCTCTCTGAGGCTCATGCTACATATGAGAATGTAGGACCCTCTTGCTTGACAGAGAGTGAGAAGAATGATGCAAGTTCCTTCTGCAATATCTCCCCTCCCCTCCACAGGGTTTTGAAGGCCCCACCTGCAGCCACAGAGCCCCTTCCTGTGGCCTCCATCACTGCCACCACGGAGGCCTGTGTCTGCCCTCCCCTAAGCCAGGCTTCCCACCATACTGTGCCTGCCTCAGTGGCTATGGGGGCCCTGACTGTCTGACCCCACCAGCTCCTCAAGGCTGTGGCCCTCCATCTCCATGTCTTTACAATGGCAGCTGCTCAGAGACGCCTGGGTTGACAGGCCCAGGCTTTCGATGCTCCTGCCCTCCCAACTCTCCAGGGCCCCGGTGTCAGAGGCCTGGAGCAAAAGGGTGTGAGGGCAGAGGTGGAGATGGGGCCTGCGACGATGGCTGCAGTGGCCCAGGAGGAAACTGGGATGGAGGAGACTGCTCTCTGGGGGTCCCAGATCCCTGGGAGAGCTGTCCCTCCCACTCTCGGTGCTGGCTTCTCTTCCGGGATGGGCAGTGCCACCCTCAGTGTGACTCTGAAGAGTGTCTGTTTGATGGCTACGACTGTGAGACCCCTCCGGCCTGCATGTGAGCCTTAAACCCACTAGTGCTAGGGAAGCAGGGGTACAGGTGAGGGGAGGAGGAAGGACACAGATACCTCTGAGTTGCAATGTGGCCACAGCCTCAGGATCCAGGGAGTTTCAACCCTAATACCATTGCCATGTAAGAGTAGAAGACTCTAGAATCCAACCCAGGGTGATAGGATGGCATCATTATTTAATGTAGGGCATGGCCTCTATCTAGGCTCCTCTCTGAGGGTTGTGGGAACTCAGGCCTCAAGCCTCCCTCCCTAATTCCTGTTGCCATGGAGTATCTCCCTTAGCAACTAGCACCCCACAGAGGGAAAGGGGCCTTGGACTCTCCTTCAACAAGACAGGAGGGCTTGGGAGGGGAGAGAGAGGATGGTCTTAGGAGACAAGGGTGTCAACAGACATAGGGTGTCCGGAATACCCTCCAGGACTTGACTAAGCCCATTGCTCCATGGCTGCCCCCGCTTAGCAACCAGAGCCTCAGGGGCCATGGAATGTCAGGCATTCTCTCTGGGGTGAAGAGGGGAATCAGATTTTCGGGAGGTCCTGAGTCCCTCTCTCCTCACCCACAGTCCAGCCTATGACCAGTACTGCCGCGATCACTTCCACAATGGGCACTGCGAGAAAGGCTGCAACACCGCAGAATGTGGCTGGGATGGTGGTGACTGCAGGCCTGAAGATGGGGATTCAGAGTGGGGGCCCTCTCTGGCCCTGCTGGTGGTGCTGAGCCCCCCGGCCCTGGACCAGCAGCTGCTTGCCCTGGCCCGGGTACTGTCCCTGACTCTGAGGGTGGGGCTCTGGGTGAGGAAGGACAGTGAAGGCAGGGATATGGTGTACCCCTATCCTGGGGCCCGGGCTGAAGAGGAGCTAGGAGGAACTCAGGACCCCTCTCATCAGGAGGGAGCAGCCTCTGAAACACAGCCCCCGGACTCCCTCAATGCTGGGTAAGAAGCTGGACAAAGGGGAGGGCCAGACTCCAGTGTTTTCAACAGAGCAGAGGGAAGGAAGGGAGCCAGGGATCAACACAGGGGGCTCTGATGTGCCTTCCCCACAGGTTTGTAGTGGTGATGGGTGTGGATTTGTCCCGCTGTGGCCCTGACCACCCAGCATCCCACTGTCCCTGGGATCCTGGTCTCCTGCTCCGCTTCCTTGCTGCAATGGCCGCAGTGGGGGCCCTGGAGCCCCTATTACCTGGACCTCTGCTGGCTGCCCACCCTCATACAGGCTCTGGTAGGTAACCCCCTGCCATTTCCCCTGACCTTTGCTCCCAGGCCTGCTCTCATTCCAACAGTAGGCAACGGAGGTCAACTCTAGCAGGATAGCTGAGACCTAAAATGTTCTTTGTGGGGACTTACTTTCCTTAACTCCCCTTTCTCTAACTGGATCTACTGACAGCCCATCTGTTTTGTAGTCTTCTTCCTTATTTCCCTAAGTCCTTTATCCTAGCCTCTGCCACAGCCCTGCATCTAACCTTGGGTCCTGGTTTGCTTCTCCACTGCACCAAGAGTATCTACTGTTCTCTGCACGGAACACTTCATAGTACAGGAAAGGATAGTAACTGTTACATCGTGTTTACTCTGTGCCTTACTCTATGCATTTTATAATATTATCTCATTTAATCCTTCCAACAGCCCCATGAGGCAGGTACTATAGGCTGAGCATCCCTTATCTTAAGTGCTTGGGACCAGAAGGGTTTCGGGTTTCTGAGTTTTTCAGATTTTGAAATATTTGCCTTATACTTAGAAATCTGAAATCCTAAATTCTCCAGTGAGCATTTCCTTTGAGCATCGTGTCAGTGCTCAGAAAGTTTCAGATTTTGGAGCTTTTTAGATTTTGAATTTTGGCATTAAGTATACTCAACATGTATTATTATCCGCACTTTACAAATAAGGAAAGTGAGGCAAAGAGAGGTTACTGAACTTGCCCAAAGGTGTCACAGTGGTAATCAGTCTGACGAGGAATGGCCTCTCTTTGTGACTCTGTCTCTCCACCAGCGCCCCCTGCCAACCGGCTTCCCTGGCCTGTGCTGGGCTCCCCAGTGGCCGGGGTTATTCTCCTGGCCCTGGGGGCTCTTCTCGTCCTCCAGCTCATCAGGCGCCGACGCCGAGAGCATGGGGCCCTGTGGCTGCCACCTGGTTTCACTCGAAGGCCTCGGACTCAGGCAGCTCCCCGCCGACGCCGGCCTCCACTGGGCGAGGACAGCATCGGCCTCAAGTGAGAGTGAGGAGGAACCTGGGCTCAGGGAAGGAGTTGTTCCTATGGACATAATTATGAGCATACGAGATAAGAAACACGATTGCAGAAGTCAAAGATAGGGGAAGAAGAGAGGGGGTAGAGAGGCTGCTGGAAATCTTGCAGACTCTGCTGGTCATAACTACGTGGAACCTCTACCCACCCAACCCCTTCCAGGGCACTGAAGCCAGAGGCAGAAGTTGATGAGGATGGAGTTGTGATGTGCTCAGGCCCTGAGGAGGGAGAAGAGGTGGGCCAGGTGAAAGGGCTGGGGAAAGAATGGTCTGGAGGTGATGGGGGGAAGAAAGGACAAATGGACCACCTTCACTGATCCTTGCTCTTACCCCAAGGCTGAAGAAACAGCCTCCCCCTCCAAGTGCCAGCTCTGGCCTCTGAGCAGTGGCTGTGGGGAGCTCGCTCAGGCCGCCATGCTGACTCCTCCCCAGGAATCCGAGACGGAGGCCCCTGACCTGGACACTCGTGGACCTGGTATATAAGTCAATCCAGACCAAGAAAATGGAAAAAACTTCCTTTGACACTTTTATAATCAGAAAGTCCTTTAATCCCAGAACTGGAGGAACTAATCGTAGACTTAGTACCTTAGAAGAGTGATTCTCAAAGTATAGTCCTTAGACAGCAGAATCAGCATCACCTGAGAATTTGTTAGAAATGCAAATTCTGGGGCTCCACTGCAGAGCTCCTGATTCAGAAATTCAAGATGTTAGGCGATTTGTGTTTTAACAAGCCTTCCAGGTGATGCTGATCCAGACTCAAGTTTGTGAAAGCCACTGCCCTGGAATGTTAGAGAATTAAGGCCTGCTGGCTCCTTTAACAGATAAGGAAAGTGAAGCTTGGAGAAAAGTCACTTTACTAAAGCCATAAAAAGTCCAGAGCCAGAACTTGGCTTCCTGACACCTCAGGCTTTGACTCTACCTGAACCCTGTGTTGTCCCCTCTCCCTTTTTGTGTCCTTGTGATTGACCCATTGCTCATGTCTCACCCACAGATGGAGTAACACCACTCATGTCGGCAGTTTGCTGTGGGGGAGTAGAGTCCAGGATCTTCCAGGGGGCGTGGTTGGGAAGTCCTGAGCCCTGGGAACCTCTTCTGGATGAAGGGGCCTGTCCCCAGGCTCACACAGTGGGCACCGGGGAGACCCCCCTACACCTGGCTGCACGATTCTCCCGGCCAACCGCTGCGCGCCGTCTCCTTGAGGCTGGAGCCAACCCCAACCAGCCAGACCGGGCAGGACGCACGCCGCTTCACGCGGCTGTGGCTGCTGATGCTCGGGAGGTCTGCCAGGTCAGCGCACAGAGGTCCCTAAAGGGAATGGGGGAAGAGTTTACAAGTAAAGCTGGGCAGAAGCATCCCCTAAGGCTTGACAAAGAGGAAACTGAGATTGGGGACCAGAAAGGGAAAAAACGGAAGACGGCTAAATACGGATTGGGAAGGGGGTTCAGTGTGAGAGACCTGAGCTAACAGTCCATGGAGTCACTGGCTGTCTCTGTGCCCTCAGCTCTTACTCCGCAGCAGACAAACTGCAGTGGATGCATGCACAGAGGACGGGACTACACCCTTGATGCTAGCCGCTAGACTGGCGGTGGAGGACCTGGTTGAAGAACTGATTGCAGCCCAAGCAGACGTGGGGGCCAGAGATAAATGGGGTATGTGTGTGCGGGGGGGAGGGGGGAAGGTGATGTTATGATATAGAGAAGTTGAGCAGATGGGGTGTGAGATGACGTGCAAAATAATATAGGGGCAGCAGAGGGATCCAGTGGAGGGACAATTCCCTCCCACCCTGCTGTCATGGTGGTAAATCTGTGGTGCGGTGGCAGTAAGGAGCGCGTTGAGTTTCTACCACCACCCTAAACGACACACATACACTCTGCTCCAGCCCACGGGAAACTGGAATAGAGGAGAGTGTCTGTGGGCAAGGAGAGAGGTCTCGTGGGGGGAGGTGGTCTCCCGGTCCCACCGACCCCAGAACAATGCCCCATTGTCCTTCCCGCGAGTCGGTGACGTCACCGGGGCAACGCTTCCTGCTGGCCGGCGGTCGCCCAGGCAACGCTTCCCGCCTTTCAGGGCCCCGCGGGCCGAGTACCCCTTCCCCCAAGGCCAGAACCCGTGGGAAACCGGAACCCAGGCGTCTGTCCCCCAGTCGCAGTAAAAACTTCCCACGATGTCCCCAGGAAAAACCGCGCTGCACTGGGCCGCTGCCGTGAACAACGCCCGAGCCGCTCGCTCCCTTCTTCAGGCTGGATCCGATAAAGACGCCCAGGACAGCAGGGTTAGAACGGGCAGCGGGCTCCAGACAAAAAAACCGGGCGCGGGAGAGACGGACAGTGAGGGAACCCCTGAAGGGGTCGGGGCTGGCGGTCAAGTAGGCGAAGGCCGAACAGGCCAGTCCTGTGGGCGTGGCCTCCCCTGACCCCGGCCCCTGGCTGTCTCCTCCCGTCCAGGAGCAGACGCCGCTGTTCCTGGCGGCCCGGGAAGGAGCGGTGGAGGTAGCTCAGCTGCTGCTGGGGCTGGGGGCGGCCCGAGAGCTACGGGACCAGGCTGGGCTAGCGCCCGGGGACATCGCCCGCCTGCGGAACCACTGGGATCTGCTGACGCTGCTGGAAGGGGCGGGGCCCCCGGAGACCCGTCACAAAGCCACGCCGGGCCGCGAGGCCGGAGCCGTGCGGCGCGCACGAACCGCGTCAGGAAGCGCGCCCCCGCATGGGGGCGGGGCTGCACCGCGCTGCCGGACGCTGTCCGCCGGAGCCAGCCCGCGTGGGGGCGGAGCTTGTCTGCGAGCTCGGACCGGGTCCGTAGACTGGGCCGCCCGCGGGGGCGCGGCCTATTCGCATTGCCGGAGCCTTCCGGGAGGAGCAGCAGGAGGAGGCCCGCCCCTTCCTGGCCGTAGGTTCTCTATGGGCATGCGCGGGCCTCGACCCAACCCTGCGACAGTGCGAGGAAGATCCGGAGTTGCCGCCGGGCGCGGAGGCAGGGCCTCAGCGGATGACTGGGCCTGTGATTGGGTGGCTTTGGGAGCCTGCGGCCCCACCTCCAACATTCCGATCCCGCCTCCTTGCCTTACTCCGTCCCCAGAGCGGGGATCTCCTCAAGTTGCTTGGGGTCCCCCAGCCTACCAAGAAATGCCTTTAAACTTAGAAGGGGAGAGTCAAAAATAGAAGGCTACGTGGGGGACACGAATTCTAAAATGATTACCTTTAAATGACAGGTATTCCGGAAAGCCCTCCAGCTTTTAAGATGGAGCCCCGAAAGTGAGACGTCATGAGTTTAGTTTTCCTTGTAAAATGAGGGTATGCCCACCAGAGCAGGCATCGTCTTCCACGTGGAGAAGCTGCAGCTCTGGAAAGAGGGTTCAGGATATTGGGATGGGGCAGGCCCAGTCCCTCTCTCAGAAAATAAGGGTAAGAGGTTACAGGAGGACAGAGTGGAGTGGGAGAAGTACCCCTAAACTGGAACCAAGAACAGGCAGACAGGATGTAAGACGTTTTTTCCTGAATATGGTTTCCAAAGGGAGCCTCTATCATTTATTGCCCACAAACAGCTGACAAATATTTATTGAGCACCGAACTATGTGCCAGGCACTGGGTAGATGCAGAAATGTGGCCAAGCTCCTCCTACACCCCACCACCCCCATCCCCCGCTGATGACTCTTTGCATTCCCTCCGACCCCCACAACAAAGAAACGCCATTGCAGGAATGAAGCACCACTCTTCTAGCCACTACTATGTCTCTTTAAGAACCTCAAATCTGTCACCCCTAATAAAGCTGATTTGAAGTGTTACTTTTTTTTGGAAGAGTTGGGGAGAGGAATGGCTGCACAGTGTCGTCAGAACTTTGTGCCCTAGGCACAGCACTTGGATGAAGGCTGTAAGGATAGTTTAAGAGCAAGAATAGCCGGGCGCGGTGGCTCACGCATGTGATCCTAGCACTCTGGGAGGCCGAGGCGGGTGGATCGCTCAAGGTCAGGAGTTCAAAACCAGCCTGAGCAAGAGCGAGACCTTGTCTCTACTGTAAATAGAAAGAAATTAATTGGCCAACTAAAAATATATATTAAAAAAAATTAGCCAGGCATGGTGGCACATGCCTGTAGTCCCAGCTACTTGGGAGGCTGAGGCAGAAGAATTGCTTTAGCCCAGGAGTTTGAGGTTGCTGTGAGCTAGGCTGACGGCACTCACTCTAGCCCGGGCAACAGAGAATAAATACATTTGGGGATCCCATGTCAATTTAGGGTATTATGTGAAAGCAGGAGTCTCTGGTAGCCCAGGGAGAACCCATATACACAGTAGGCCATGCATACGCTTTGTCCCTCATCCACAGACATTTAGTTATGGCCACTTAGGGTATCCCTAAGTCCTCAAGTCAAGTAGATGGAGATAGAGACAGCATCTTAAAGAAGCTTTGTCCACCTTGCAGCAATATGGTGGCACCTCTTTAATGCTGCTAAGCCTGAGACATGGAGCCATGAGGCACTTTGAAAGATACTACTGTTTTTTCTTGAGAAAGGGCCTCACTCTGTTACCCAGGCTGGAATGCAGTGGCACAATCATAGCTCACTGCAGCCTCAAACTCCTGGGCTTTGAGCAATTCTCCTGCCTCAGCCTCCTGAGTAGCTAGGACTACAGTCACATGCCATCATATCCGGCTAATTTGTTTTTAATTTTTTTTAGAGACAGGGTCTCACTATGTTGCCCAGGCTAGTCTTGAACCGTGGGCCTCAAGTGATCCTCCTGCCTCCCAAAGTGCTGGGATTACAGGCTTGAGCACCAAGCCTGGCCAAGCACTATCATTTATTGATCATTCATTTAATATGCACCAAGTGCCTTATTACATTTAATCCTCACATCAACTCTATGACGTAGGTGCTATTAAAACATTATTTTACTCTTTCAGAAACTGAGGTACAGACTTTATTTGCCCAAGACTACAAAGCATTTAATGACAGGACCAGATCTCCATTGCATTTCATTCTCCAAGTCACTCAGCTGTAAACCCTCTAACATGGCAGGTTGCCATTGAGAGTTCCCAAATTACTATCTGTCCTGCTCCCTAGTTGGTGCCAACCAGCCCAACTAACATTGATCAAAGCCAGAAAGGTAGTCCTCTCCCATTTCCCTTTCTATAGCCCTCATTTTTGACCAAAGTTTTCCCTGCCCCTTATCTGCACTGATCTGTGAGTTGCCATAGTCAACCCTGGCGCATTCTCTCATATTTGGTGCGCATCTTGTCCCTGAATAGACTGTATATACCTAGAGGACAGGAATAATTATTCCACAGATATTTATTGAATACTTACTATGTGTTGGACCCAGGGCTAAGAGTATATGTATACACTGGGGATCTCGACGTCCGTGGTCTGAGTCCTCTGCTTCCCACTGGAACCGTGCCCCTCCCAGTCCCAGTAAGTCTCAGGGAAGATGGGGAGGGCCAAATCCTATATCAGGGTCTTGGGGAGGGAAGGGACCTGGTTGGGGGGAGGGGGATTCTGAGGAGTGAAACCACTTCCTGTGTAGCTAGTTCCTGTGTTGACAGAAAGAGCTGAAGGGGAGGCAGGGGTGGAGGGAGCAGAACCAAGGACTGAGGGGCTACTGCGGCTCTGGAGATGCCAAGGCCAGGAGTCCTTCCCCACCATGAGCGCCCTCCACTCCTGCAGCTGGAGTTTTCCCAGCCTCTGTGGGAGAGCAATAAAGCTCAAAAGAGCTGTTTGAGTGGGAGAAGAGAATGGAGGAAGTTGACAGGGATGGGCGGGGCCGTGGGGGGGCTGACCAGGAACCCAGCTTCCTGCTCAGTACCCAGACATCCAGCCCCCAGCTCACCCCCACCCCTTCCAGCCCCTACTCAGCTCAGGAACCTGTTCTGGCCCTCCTCCCAAGTCCCAGCCACCCCTCCCCCATCAGTTTCTCCCCTCCAGGGGATGGAGGCCGGGAGACCCCAGGAAGAAGAGGATGGCAAACAGGTAAGCTGGGCACCCGGTGGGAAAGGCTGCCACTGGGAGAGAAGGGCAGTGAGAGGACCTGGGGGCAGAGACCTAGTGACACAGGTGGACACAAGAGAGTTGCAGAGGCTTGGGCACACTGAGGCAGGAACAGAGACACAGAGAAAGGAAATGGGCCACTGGCCTAGCCCCCTGTCCACCCCACCCCCTTCAACCACAACCACTTGACCGGAATGGACATCTTTTGGCATCAGGGCTCCCCTCAGGATGAGCATGGCTGGCCCCCTCCGAACTCCACCACTCGGCCTTGGCGATCTGCTCCTCCATCCCCTCCTCCTCCGGGCACCCATCTCACAGGTACCCCCACCCACCCAGGGAGCTCCCCAACCCTGGTGCCCACATCCTGACCCCATTCCCAAGACCCACTGCATTGTGGACCTCTTCCCCACCTCCTCCAGATTCCCCATGGGACTCCCCATTGTACTCCCTTGGCTCTGTCCCTTGTCACCTCACCTTGTCCCCACCCCCTACAGCTCCCATCTGCCAACTTTTCTGAGTTCTCCCCCCTCCACTCCCCAGCCTTGGGGCCCCGCTCGGCCTCCCTGCTCTCCCTGCAGACTGAGCTCCTTCTGGACCTGGTGGCCGAGGCCCAGTCCCGCCGCCTAGAGGAGCAGAGGGCCACTTTCCATGCCCCACAGAGCCCCCCAAGCCTAGCCCCTGCCCTGCCCCGGCCTCTTGAGGACAAAGAACAGCTCTACAGCACCATCCTCAGTCACCAGGTGAGACACCCCCCACGAGGCACTACCCAGGCCTCCTGATCTCTTGGCCTCTGTTTTCTTTTGGGCCCTACCCCTCTTTCTCCTAGGCATCTGCCCCATCGTCAGCCCCTAGTCACCCCATCCCCATCACAGGTTTCCTATGTACACCCCTATACCAATTCTGGCTCCTCTGAAGGGTCTCCTCCCAGACCCTCACCAAAGCTCTCCCTCTCCCTCCACTCCTCCAGTGCCAGCGGATGGAAGCCCAGCGGTCAGAGCCTCCCCTCCCCCCAGGGGGGCAAGAGCTCCTGGAGTTGCTGCTGAGAGTTCAGGGTGGGGGTCGAATGGAGGAGCAAAGGTCCCGGCCCCCCACACACATCTGCTGAGACTTGAGCCCCGAACCAGCTCTCCTCACTCCTGGGGTTCAAAGCTGGGCAGCCCATTGCATGCCCTCAACCCTTGCTTGGCAGGGTACCAGAGACTGGAAAATCCAGCAGAAATCTCAATATTCATCACCCTCATCACCTTCCCTGAGAACTGGAGGGGGTGAAAGTCCTCAAACCCTGGGAATAGGCAAGGTAGGATGGTCATTTAACTCCCTCCCCTAGTACATGGGCACTTGAGGCAGTAAGAGGATCCCTGGCACCCATCCCAGGGAGTAGCTGGGAGTCCCTGTCCTGAGCCGTGGGGACACCGCCAGTAGTCAAGTTACCAGGCAGGGTCTGAGGGTTCAGACCTCCACCACCCAAGAAAAGGCAAATCTCCCAAAGTTACAACCTGAGAGACAGCTCTACTCTCTTTCCCAGTAAGAAGGGGGAGCGGGTACGGCCAAGACAGATTTAAGACTATTCTCCCTCTCTCACTCCCACCATCACCCCAGCCCCGACAGAGGGGCCTACAGGCTGTGAATGGACCTTTAGCCCCGCCCACCCCCCTCCCCACTGCTGCTCTGAGTCGGTCTGATATTTTGGTTGTATGAATAAATGTAATTCCCCTCTGGACTGAAGACTGGTGTCTGGTGTGGGGGGGAGGGGGGCAGAGATGGAGGGTAGAAAGGTGAGGCCAGAGGCCACCTCTCTCCCCAGTCTGGCCACAGGCCAGCTCCCCTCCCTGGCTGGTTAATTACTGGCCCATTAAGCAGCGGCTGGAGACCTTCCTAATTATCTCCCACAGCCCCTCTCTCCTGGTTTTAATTAAGTAGTACAAGGAGGAGACTCATTAGAACAAGAAATATGAACTGAGCTGTCTGTGAACCCAGGCATTCCAGCGGCCAGAGTCCACATCACCTAGATCCCTAATTCAGAACCCAGGTGGCAGGCCCGCTAGCCCTCCACACGCCCCTCTCCCAAGCCACCAAAGTCCAGCGGGCCCTTCCCATGTTCTCCCCGATGGGCCAGTCTCCTCCCCGTGTCCCCTCTTCCCCCTCCCCTCCTCCACTCGGTCTCAGTTCCTCTGTTTCCGTGTGTCTCTCTCCGCCCCCAGCTCCTCCCCGTTCCTCCTCTCTTCTCCCCTCCTCTTCCTCCTCGTCTCCCCTCCCCCAGCCTCCCTCCCTCGCTCCCCCTTCTCCCTCCTCCCTCCTCCCTCTCTCTCACACACACCCCCGCTTGGGCCTCCTCTCTCTCTCCGGCTCCATTTTCTCCGCCGCCGGGGGCCGGGGTCTCCTGTGGGGGGCCCAGCTGGTACCCTAGGTCTCCCTTCAGTGCCGGGGTGAACCCCGGGGGACCCGGGAGTGGGGAAGACGGGCGGGGATTGGGGCGGAGGGAGCAGCGGCCCCGGCGAGTTTGGGGGGGAAGTAATCAGGAGGGGGGAGGGGCGGAGCAGGGAGGGGGCCTCAGGGCCCCCCCCCAGCTATGGACGAGCGGCTGCTGGGGCCGCCCCCTCCAGGCGGGGGCCGGGGGGGCCTGGGATTGGTGGGTGGGGAGCCTGGGGGCCCTGGCGACGGTGGCGGAGACCCCGGTGGGGGTAGCGGGGGGGTCCCGGGAGGCCGAGGGAAGCAAGACATCGGGGACATTCTGCAGCAGATAATGACCATCACCGACCAGAGCCTGGACGAGGCCCAGGCCAAGTGAGTGCCCCCACCCCGGGACCCCACACAGACCCAGCAAACCCCCGTTCACAAGCTCTGAATCTTCTGGGAGCCCCCCAACTCCAGGGCCCTCTCCAGGATCCAGCAGCTGCCTCCTTACTCCTGGGAGCCCCTAGAAAAGTGATCTCTTTCAAACCTCCCTTCACCCCTAGGCCCTGAAACCTTCACAGAGGGAACCCCAGGTGGCCCCACTCCCCCTCCTAACCTTTTGCTGACCCCCCGCACTCCCAGGGAACAGCTCCATCTCCGGAGCCCCCTTCTGGCTTCCAGACTAAGAAACTGTTCTTCTCCCCTAACTCTTCACCCAGCCCACCCGCTTCTCTCCAGACCTGGGGACCTCCACACGCTCTCTAGAGCTCCTAACACTCCTCTCCACCCATGGCCCCAGCCTCCAAGGGTCCTCACCCCCCCTTCCCTTTGCTCAGCCAGACACCAGGTGCATCAAAGCCTCCCACCTTCTCAGCCCCGGGACCCCTGCACACACACTTAGCTCGGCACCCCCAATCCCTCTCTGCCACCTCAAACTCCATCTGTCTTCCTCTGAAAAGTACCTAGTCACCCTCATTTCTCCAGTCACCCCCAAATCCCACCTCATACCTTCCTAGGCCATCTCCCAAAGCCCCCAGCCCACCCATAGTGCCTTCGGCCTGCTGCTTGCGTCTTCCCTCTGTCTTCCTGAAGCCCCAGCAGCTTCCCCACGCTCTGGGAGCTGATCTTTTCCCAAGAAGCCCCCTCCCCAACTCCATTCCACCCCCAACCCGCTTCCTCCCTCTGCACATGGACCCTTCTCCCTCCTTGTTCCCATGCTCCCTTCGCACCTCAGAGACCCCTGCTCTGTTTCTCTCGCTCCTCAACTTTTCTCTTTCCCCACTCCCACTCCTCCCAAGGAAACACGCCCTAAACTGCCACCGAATGAAGCCTGCTCTCTTTAGCGTCCTGTGTGAAATCAAGGAGAAAACTGGTATGTGTGTCCCCCTACGATTTCCTCCACTCTGAGGACAGAACCTTGTTCATTGTAGAGCTAAAGATTGTGACAGCTTGGGGCCCTGAGGAAAATGAGGAGTTGAGGTAGCTAAGGGGGACTGGGAAAGGAGCCAAAGCCTGGGAACTTGGGTCTCCAGGAGGACTGAGCGCTGGGTGTGGGGTCCCTGGGTCCCTAAGTCCACCCGCCTGCATACTAGGCCTCAGCATTCGAAGCTCCCAAGAGGAGGAGCCGGTGGACCCACAGCTGATGCGCTTGGACAACATGCTTCTGGCAGAGGGTGTGGCTGGGCCTGAGAAAGGGGGGGGCTCAGCAGCAGCAGCTGCAGCCGCTGCAGCCTCTGGGGGCGGCGTGTCCCCTGACAACTCCATCGAACACTCGGACTATCGCAGCAAACTTGCCCAGATCCGCCACATCTACCACTCCGAGCTGGAGAAGTATGAACAGGTGAGGAGAGGTGGCTGGGGGGGAGGTGTGGAGGGAGAGGCCTTGGGGAAGGAATCTCAAGACCAAAGGGCTCCTCACCAGCCTACGGGCCCCCACTACAGGCATGTAATGAGTTCACAACCCACGTCATGAACCTGCTGAGGGAGCAGAGCCGCACGAGGCCAGTGGCACCCAAGGAGATGGAGCGCATGGTGAGCATCATCCACCGGAAGTTCAGCGCCATCCAGATGCAGCTCAAGCAGAGCACCTGCGAGGCCGTCATGATCCTGCGTTCCCGCTTCCTGGATGCCAGGTGGGGCCCAGGGACCCAGGCCGGCCCCCAGCACCAGGCTCCTTCCCGTTCTTCTCCAAGGCCCTGGGCTGCCGTGTTGCACAGCATGGAACTCCATGACAGCGGTGCCCTCTGGAGTCATGCAACATGGCAGCCCTGCCAGGCGCCAACATCCTCCTCACTACGCTTCTCCCTCTTTTGTAGACGAAAGCGCCGGAACTTCAGCAAACAGGCCACTGAGGTCCTAAATGAGTATTTCTACTCCCACCTGAGTAACCCATATCCCAGTGAGGAGGCTAAGGAGGAGCTCGCCAAGAAATGTGGCATCACTGTCTCTCAGGTATTGTGAGGGTTTGGGGAGAAGGGAGTTTCCAAGCAAAATGTTCTCAGATCCTAGTCAGGTGTGGTGGCGTGCACCTGTCATCCCACCTACTCAGGAGACTGAGGTGGGACGATAGCTTGTGGTGAGGAGTTCAAGACTAGCCTGGGCAACATTGCGAGACCATCTCAAAAAAAAAAAAATTAAAAGAAAATGCTTTCAGATCCTATTCAATGAAGGGCTTCAGGGGGAAAGGTTTCGACCTGACCTTCCTTTCTGCCCAACACCCCACAGGTCTCCAACTGGTTTGGCAACAAGCGCATTCGCTATAAGAAAAATATTGGAAAGTTCCAAGAAGAGGCAAACATCTATGCCGTCAAAACTGCTGTGTCAGTCACCCAGGGAGGCCACAGCCGCACCAGCTCCCCAACACCCCCTTCCTCTGCAGGTGGATCCCACTGTCACCCCAGCTGGCTGTTTTGCACACATCCTGCTTTTGTTCCCACTTCCTGTCTAGGCAGGATCATAACAGAGAGGGGGCCTTTTGGGGCTAGAGTGACCAAGCTGAGACAGGGTAGAGATGTCAAGGGACAAAGGCCACTCCAATGAAGTTAATTCTGCCTTTCTTGCAACAGGTGGCTAGGGGAGGCTCAGGAATAGCCTGCTCTTTCTGAGTGTTGGAATGTTGTTTTGTGGATAATTTGTATATAGTAGCACATCCCCCACAGAGCTAGTTTAAAGGGCTTTTTGGTAACTGAGAGTTATCTCCTGTCTGCCGTTACAGGCTCTCTTATATTCTTCTGTCTCTGTTCCTCCAAGGCTCTGGTGGCTCTTTCAATCTCTCAGGATCCGGAGACATGTTCCTGGGGATGCCCGGGCTCAATGGAGATTCCTATTCTGCTTCCCAGGTCAGCTGCCCCCATCTCCTCTCAAGTAGGGCTTTCCCAAACTCTTCCCCTGCTTTAGGATGCAAGACCTCTTTCTTCTGAGGCTTCTTCTCACTTTGTCATACCTTCCTCTGCTGCCTGCAGGTGGAATCACTCCGACACTCAATGGGGCCAGGGGGCTACGGGGATAACCTCGGGGCAGGCCAGATGTACAGCCCTCGGGAAATGAGGGTGAGTGGATTCTACAGCCTCCTCCCTCCAGCTCTCACCAGGACAGAAGAGCCTTTTCCCCAGCAGTGTTGTACCCACACAGGACTTCCCAGGGCTGTTTCCCAGACTCCGGCTGTCTCTCTTTTTTCCCAGGCAAACGGCAGCTGGCAGGAGGCTGTGACCCCCTCTTCAGTGACATCCCCCACAGAGGGACCAGGGAGTGTTCACTCCGACACCTCCAACTGATCTCGCCCCTCTGGGTCACAGGGTGGGGGCTCTCACAAGGCAACTCTTGAAGAAGACACGGGCATCCAGAAGACAAACCCCAAATACAAGAGAAGCACAAGACAGAGAAGGGCGAATGGGGTCGTCCCCGCCTCAACTAGACTCTCTCAGTGCTGGGCGTGCTGAATACACGGCAGGAAGAATGGGGCCCCTAAAGGAGAGTGGGGTCTGTCTCCCCTTTTCTTCTTTTTTCTCTCTTACACAAACATACTCAGAAACCTCTTTCTCAGAGCCCTTCTCTCTCTCCCCCCACAAACACTCCCACATACTCTCTCTGGGCTCCCCCACCCCACTTACACATGTTCTGGAATCTGTGGAGACACCAAGCCTGCCCTACCAGAGATGCCAAAAATGGGGACATGACTTCTGGACAGAGGACATGGGCCACGCCCCCTGTGCTTCCCTCCCCCCCCCTCCAGATGGCTTTATTACCTCATACGCAGCTCATCCTAAACCAATAGAACCGCTCGGTGGACGAGAGTGTCTGACTCAGATATCTACCTCGGAGGGAGTTTCTGCTACTTTAGGGAATTATTGACTGGGCTTTGGGGTTGAACTTTTTTTTTTTTTTTAGGAAAGAAAAAGAAACCCTGGGATCCATCTGTATTTTTTAAATTTTTGTGTTTTTTTTTTCTTTTGTTGGTGGTGGTGGTTCTTAATTTTTAGTTTGGGGATGTAGTTTTTTTTTAATATAAATGTTATTTTCTTGACTTTTTTAATTTCTTGCTTTCCTATGATAGAGGTGATAGCCAGAGGGCTCCTGGTAAGAGAAAGGGGGACAATTGGTGAATAGGCCCACCTGGCTCCAGGCCTGTCCATCAGCAGTGAATTGTATAGGGCATCAAGCCCTCGCCCCCTACAACCACGTGGGTGTTCTTTGCTCTTGCAGGCAGGTTTCTGCTGCATTTGCCACGGAGGCAGTGAGGGCCTGCTGGCCTCCTAGCCCCCTTTTCCCACAGCTCTTGGGCAGGGTTGGACTCAGTAGAGGAAATCAAAGATGCCACCTTAAGGAGTGACACATCCTTAATTTTTTTTAACTACTATTTGCTCATTGGAGGGGGAAGAATAGGGAGGGGGTTATTGCCAAATATGTGAAACATGGGTTGGGGTGCTTGTATGTGTATCTCCCTCAGTTTCCCCAGAAATGAGTTTTCTTTTGGTTACACCAAAACCAATGGGGTGGGGAGAGAGGAGGGAGGTTGCAAAAAGCCAGGTATGGGGGAAAGTAAAATCAACACTGTCCCATCCTTGCCCCTGAAACCCTACCATCTGATCCCCTCAGACATCCTCAGGATTTTACAAGACTGTCAGAGTGGGGGACCCCTCCCGTCAAGAGATCTGGGCAGGCTTGGGGGACAGGTTGGGAGTGTGACGGGTGGGGGGCGGGAGGCACGGGCCGGGGGCAGTTCTCTCCTCACTTGTAAACTTGTAGTTTCACAGAAAAAAAAAAATTCAGTTTTAAATAAAGAAATTTCTTTTTTCCCTGGGTTTAGTTGAGAATTTTTTTCAAAAAATATGAGAATCCCCAGAAAAAACTTTTGTCTCACGAAGCCCCAAGCAGATTTCTCCCCGTGCCCTCGCTTCACCCTCACTTGCCCCATTCCACCTCAGCAAACAGCCTGGTCTGAAGCGGGCAGCCCAGCGACCCGCTTTGCCCCGTCAAAATGGGCTGCAGTGGGCCACCAGGCAGCCCTCAGGGCTGATGGGATACACTGGGGGGATCTGAAGGAATAAGATCTTATGAGGTACACACTCCCCACCCTGAGAGAAGTGGCTGTGCCCAGAGGCTGGCAGTGCCCAGGGGTGGGGTGATAATTGTTTCTCCCAGTACCTGAAGGACTCTTGTCCCAGAGGCATGAATTCCTAGCATTCTCTGTGACTGGACAGGACTGAGAGGTGGGGGCAGGGAAGAGGGTACAAGCCCCATCTAGGGCGGTGGCCACAGCAGGGAAAGGGACAGAGCCGGAGCCTGGGGAGGAAGCAGGATGGCAGCAGGGGCAGCAGCTGGAGCCTGGGTGTTGGTCCTCAGTCTGTGGGGTGAGCCACTCCTCCCACCCCACCAATCCTCGCTGCAGGGAGTACTTCACTCCTACCTCCTAATCTCCCCAGAACCTTCCTAGAACCCAGGCACTGCTTTGCAAGCTCCTTCACCCACCCTGTCCTAATTTCATTTGCTCCATCTCCCTTCCTGCCCCTCCACCATGGTGCTATCTCCCAGGGGCGGTAGCAAGTGGTCAAAACGTCACAGCGCGGATCGGAGAGCCACTGGTGCTGAATTGTAAGGGGGCCCCCAAGAAACCACCCCAGCAGCTGGAATGGAAACTGGTAAGCAGAGCCCCTGTCACAGCCTCCCAACGTCCAGAGCAACCCGCGGTGATTTGCCTCATTAGTCCTTTCCCAAAGGACTGCACTATTTAGGCCCCTCCTCTCTGTCTTCAGAACACAGGCCGGACAGAAGCTTGGAAGGTCCTGTCTCCCCAGGGAGACCCCTGGGATAGCGTGGCTCGTGTCCTCCCAAACGGCTCCCTCCTTCTTCCAGCTGTTGGGATCCAGGATGAGGGGACTTTCCGGTGCCGGGCAACGAACAGGAATGGAAAGGAGACCAAATCCAACTACCGAGTCCGAGTCTACCGTAAGGGTTCCAGGATCTTCCTTCTCCAAGGCCCCTCTCTCATCTAAGATAAAGCCTTCAACCCCAGCCCTTGACTCCTTGGCCCTGGTGTGTGAGGACCTCCAACTTCTGTCGCCCCCATTCCCATACCTGGAGTGTAAGAACCTTCAAAGCTGCAGCCTCTGACTAGAATTTTCCCTTCTTCAGAGATTCCTAGGAAGCCAGAAATTGTAGATCCTGCCTCTGAACTCATGGCTGGCGTCCCCAGTAAGGTAGTGAAAGAGAGAGAGAAGCAAAAAATGGTCCCGTGAAGGAGGGGAGTGTGGCTGTGGGGGCGGGGGGTGTATGGCATCTATCATTTTCAAAGGATGATGAGGTCACCACTTTCCTCAGGTGGGGACTTGTGTGTCTGAGGGAGGCTACCCTGCAGGGACTCTTAGCTGGCACTTGGATGGGAAACCCCTGGTACCTGATGGGAAGGGTGAGTCCCAAGTTCCCCGCTCCTAGCAGCCTTCTTCCTGATCTCACTCCCAAACCCTAGGATGTCATACCTTCTCCTTCCTCCACTGTAGGAGTGTCTGTGAAGGAACAGACCTGGAGACATCCTGAGACGGGGCTCTTCACACTGCAGTCGGAGCTGATGGTGACCCCAGCGGGGGGAGGAGCTTCCCACCCCACCTTCTCCTGTAGCTTCAGCCCCAGCCTGCCCCGGCGCCGGGCCTTGCACACAGCCCCCATCCAGCCCAGTGTCTGGGGTGAGCACAGAGGTGGGGAGGGCCCCAAGCTCAGGTGAGCACATTCTGGAGGTATGGCCCTCAGGAAAAGAGAGCGGTCAAGGCCAGGAGCGGTGGTTCACACCTGTAATCCTAGCACTCTGGGAGGCCAAGGTGGGCGGATCGTTTGAGTTCAGGAGTTTGAGACCAGCCTGAGCAAGAGCGAGACCCCATCTCTACTAAAAAATAGAAAGAAATTAGCTGGACAACTAAAAATATATAGAAAAAATTAGCCAGGCATGGTGGCACATGCCTGTAGTCCCAGCTACTCGGGAGGCTGAGGCAGGAAGATCACTTGAGCCCAGGAGTTTGAGGTTGCTGTGAGTTAGGCTGACACCATGGCACTCTACCCAGGGCAATAGAGTGAGACTCTGTCTCTAAAAAAAAAAAAAAAAAAAGAGAGAGACGGGTCAAGTCCATGGCCACTGGAACCACTTGTGGGTGTAACTCTCAACCTCATGCCCCTTCCAACCGGCAGAGCCTGAGCCTCTGGAGGAGGTCCAGTTGGTGGTGGAGCCAGAAGGTGGAGTAGTAGCTCCTGGTGGGACCGTAACCCTGACCTGTGAAGCCCCTGCCCAGCCCCCTCCTCAAATCCATTGGATGAAGGATGTGAGTGACCTGGAGATAGGAGCTGGGAGGTGGGGAGAACCCTAACCGGTGACTTAAAGGAGGGCAGAGGGCTAATGGAGGGAGAGGCAGGCTAGGAGCTGAGGAGGAAGACATCTGAGGGTATCTGAGGATGTGGAGACAAAGAGACAGAAGTATGGGGTGTGGACAGGGCTCTTATAACAGTCTATCTCCCTTCCCCCACCCAGGGTGTGCCCCTGTCCCTTTCCCCCAGCCCTGTGCTGATCCTCCCTGAGGTAGGGCCTCAGGACCAGGGAACCTACAGCTGTGTGGCCACCCATCCCAGCCATGGGCCCCAGGAAAGCCCTGCTGTAAGCATCAGCATCATCGGTGAGACCTTGCCCCAAATGCCACGGACCCTGGCGCTGAGGGAAGGGACAGCACAGGCTCCAATTCCCTATCCCATTCTGGCATTATCCCCAAGAGCCACCCCACCCCTCCCTCCATGCACCCACACCCAGTCCTCTGCTGCCCCATCCAAATCCTGCCAAAAGAGCAGCTGAGCCTCTACCCTCTTCCCTCTGAATTGAAAAAAGGGAAAGACGCCACTGTGGCTCCCACTAAATAGCCTTCTCTCAAACCAAAGTCTGCCCTTCTGACTTGCTCCAACTTTGTCTTCCAGAAACAGGCAAGGAAGGACCAGCTGCAGGTGAGGGGTTGGATAGTCAGAGAAGCAGAAGATAGCTCCCAGCACGTGACTTGGAGCTGGTCAACAAGAAAGGAATGGTGAGCGCTGAGGGCCATGCCCTCAATTTTCCCCCTCTCCCTACAGGCTCGGTGGGAGGGTCAGGGCTGGGAACTCTAGCCCTGGCCCTGGGGATCCTGGGAGGCCTGGGGACAGCTGCCCTGCTCATTGGGATTGTCATGTGGCGAAGGCGGCGACACCAAAGAGAAGAGAGGTGAGCGGAGAGAAAGCCAGACACCTCAGACCTGGGGCTTCCAGGCAGCAAGTGACGAATGTGGGGGGGGGGTGGAATGATAGAGCACTGAGAACCTTGTGCAGAATTCTCCCCAATCCTTCTCCTCAGGAAGACCCCAGAAAACCAAGAGGAGGAGGAGGAGCGTGCAGACCTGAATCAGTCAGAAGAGCCTGAGGCAGGCGAGAGCAGTACGGGAGGGCCTTGAGGGGCCCATAGACAGACCCCATCCATCACCTTTTCCTCTGACCCATTCTGGCCCCAGACCAGCTCTCCCCTAGAGAGGCCATACTCTACCTTGGCAAACTTTTTTCCACAACCAGAGCTCCCCACAAACAGTGATGAGTAAATACCTGACACATCTTGAACATGTGTGTTTGTGTGCATATGTGAGATGATCTCAGCCCTGCACCCTTGAAAACTGAACCCACACGATTGATTGCCTATGCCACACCAAACATCTCCTCAAGTTGGGGAGAAGATGCTCCTGTCTTAGAAGGAAGGAAAGAAGAACTTGGAAAGAGTTCCCATCAATACATTTCACCTTTTTATTGGATTTATAATAAAGGAGGTAGTGAAGGGGAGGAAGCACTTAAGAGTCAGAACCCATATTAGATACTGGGGAGAGAAAAATTAAATTAAATCAACATGAGGGAAGTGGCAGAGGGTCAGAGGGAGCCTTACCCACCTTTCAACATCAAATCAAGAAATCCGGGGGAAAGCAAAGGATTAGGAGAGAAGAGAAACAGACATTGTCTTTAGTCTGTCCTTCTCCTCCAGGTCCAGGAATTACGATGCTATTGAGCGAGCGGTTCAGAGATTCTCCCATCCTATGCCCAAATGTCACTCCTCACCAAGCCCTCCTAGAGAGTGGCCAGGGTTGGCCTTAGCCGACAGAAATGGAGGGGTTGGGAGTCCAGGAGTAAGGAAGGGTCATTAGGGAGCCCCAATACTGATTCTCCTCTGGCTGGAGGTGGGCAGGAAGGAGACACAGCTCAAATACTAAGCAGCCAGAAAAAGAAGAAGATGGCAAGAAACAGGAAGAGGGAATCCTGCCAACTGGAGGCCGGGTGACCCTGTCCCAGATCCACACCTGTGGGAGAGAGGAAAGCTGCGGAAGCATATGCTCCTAGGCCAGGAGCGGGCCCAACGGGGTTGACAGGGCTCCCTGGTAGGAGCTGAGTGTGACTCTTACCTGTACCCCGGCGGAAAGGCTCATGGGTATTGAAGACGGTGGTGAAAAAGCCAAAGGGAAAAGCACCAACACCAAATGAGAAGTGAAAGCCCCCAGTATCGCCAAATGGCTGGAATCCCTAGGGGGGTGAAAAAAGTCAGAGGGGAACCTAACAAATCATTGGCAAGGAAGGGACACAAATGGACAAGAAGACTCACCCCTCTGCTCTCTGGAGCTGGTCGCTGGCCCTGGGGGCGGGGTGGAGTTTTCAATCTGAGAAAAAGGAGAGAGACTATCAACAGGGAATTCTCTCCTCTTCCACATCCCCTTCCTAGGGCAAAATCCTTCTACCTTCCCTGAGCACAACCCCTCTCTCACCTGGGATCCTGGGGTTTCTGGCTCCCTCGCCCGTAAAGTGGGACAACATTCTCTCTGCTGATCCCAGCTTTACACACTGGGCACTCTTGCCGCTCTGGCCGCGTCTCCAGCCACTAGGGAGAAAAAAAATGAAATGGTTTCCAATACACAGGAAGGTCTTCCAGCTCCTCAGACCTCCCCATTTCCCTTTTCATCTCCTTTGAGTACGTACCTGATGGAGACAAGGCCAGCTGGATGGGGGCGAGAGAAGAAAGGTCAAACTAGCTACAGAAAAGAGAGACACAGACCCCAGATTTCACAGAATCCCATTTCACCCCTCTTCCCAGGTACTACCTGCCATTTCTTTTCATATTTTCCGCAACCTCTACCATGCCGGCCAACTTGGCCTACCCGCTTTTCTGATCTTCCAACACCCAAAGCTCTATTCATCCTCAACACACAAGCCTCTCTCTTTTTCCCCAACAAACACACAAATTTCATCCCCTCTTTACTCTGCCTTTCAAGTTTACTTCCCAATTCTTTTCTTCTTTCTTTTTTTTTTTTTATTTGAGACAAGGTCTCACTCTGTTGCCTGGCCAAGAGTGCTGTGGCGTCAGCCTAGCTCACAACAACCTCAAACTCCTGGGCTCAAGCGATCCTCCTGCCTCAGCCTCCTGAGTAGCTGGGACTACAGGCACGCGCCACCATGCCTGGCTAATTTTTCCTATATAATTTTAGTTGCCCAACTATTTTCTTTCTATTTTTTTGGTAGAGACGGGGTCTCACTCTTGCTCAGACTGGTCTCAAACTCCTGACCTCAAGCGATCCTCCCGCCTCGGCCTCCCAGAGTGCTAGGATTACAGGCGTGAGCCACCTCGCCCAGCCTTTCCAATTCTTTCCAACCCCCCCCCTTTCCAGGTTTCCTCTTTCAGCACCAACCGCATTCTTGCCCCATCACTACAAACCAAATCCCTTTACTAGCATATTCCCCCATTACTCCGTTTCCTCTCCCTTTATTTTTTTCTTTCAATAACTTTGGTACTAATTCTCTCCCTTTCAAGCTCAATGAAGTCCCAATCTCCACAACCCCTTAACCTCTCAAACCTGACCCTCCACAGTGCCCTTGTCCCCAGGTTCATCGTACCACCCCCCTCCCAGATCTCATCTGAATATGATCCCATATTCCCTGGGTCTCCTCCACTCAACTGATGTGTGCCTCCAACCTTTGCGTCTTATCCGTTTCCACCTGTGCAGCGAAGAACCCTCACTTTTCTGGGGTAAGGTGGCTCGGGTTTCACATGTACAGATGTACGGTGTCCCCCCCACTCCCCGCCCCGCCTCTTCCTCTTAACACACCACACGCCCCAGCTCCTAGCTCCTAAGATCTTTCCACAGATCTCCTCTGTCTGTACAGGCGTGATCTTCCCACCCACACATACCATAAAAGACGTATGTCCCCTCTCCGAGCCTCACCTATAAGGACGTAACCTCTGATTATCTGTATGATTGTATGGTGCCCCACTCCCAGTCTCCCCAGCATAGAGGTGAGTCCCACCGCCTTCCGCTCCCCTCCCGACTCTCACCAGTACAGGTGGCCACACACACTGACCACAGCTTCCCGAGCAGTCTCCAAACATATATTACATTCGAAGGTCGCACCCGCCCCGCCCCGCTCGCGGTTTGGCCCTTCGGGGCCCCCGTCCTCTTCCTCTGCTGCTGCCATGGCCGGTTTTGTTTCGCCCCCCACGTACCCCTCAGTCCCCTCAAATACACACACACAAACACGCCCCAACAAACGAGAAACCACCTCCTGCCCACGATCGTTGGGCTGGCTTCAAGGTTTTCTAATCACTATTGGCCTGAGTGCCTGCCAATCACACAGAGTTCACAAGATAGGATTGGTCCAAAGGGTAGGGGCGGAAAAGGGTTTGCGCGGTCCTGCCCTTGCACTCTGACTATTGGCTGATACAGTCGCAGTTAGTATTCAGTGCCGAGGGATTGGCAATAACTCGCTACGCCCTGTCCGGTCGCCCGGCCGAGGAGGGCTTTATTCGTCTGAGTAGTTGCCAGTCATAACCAAAGACCAGAAGCAATTGGCTCGGGACTCCCTAGACCTCGCCAACCATAAGCCCCTTTCTTTCCTTCACTTCCTCTTTCAGAGAATGTCCGGATTCCTATTGGACTTTGGAGCGTATTGCTCTAAAGCAACTCATTGGCTAGAACTCGACTGAAAATGGTGGTTAGGTAAAATGCGCCTGCGCAGCACGCGGCGGGACAAGGTGGGCCAACCCTGTGGGGGTTGAGCCTTCTCTGGTCCCACCCCTTCACCTCTAACTTGTCGCCATAGTGACTGCTCTGCAATTGGTGGGGCCTGCAGTTCAAAGGCCTCGGCTTGGCCTTATCCGGGTTCTTCGGCTGTAGACTCTCTCGACTGATTGGGCCGTTTCCTTCGCCCCTGATTGGCCAATATTGGGAAAGACGGCGAAGAATTAGCAAGAGGGCAAATACTAGGGGTTGCAGGGTTCAAAATGGCTCCGGCCTCCTTGGGTGACGTAGAGAGCAGAACTTGGTTACTCCCCTCCCTCTTAGTGAAGAAGGGAGCAGAACTGGGATTAGCCCGACGTCTGGATGGTGCGAACATCGATCTGCCGTGCTGGTGTTAACCCAACTCCCAGGGGCGCCTGGACGACTCAGCCCGCCCCTCTTTAGGTGATTTACAGAGCAGAACTGAACTAAAGGCCCACCCCCTTCTTAATGTGACACAGAGTAGAACGGAGTTAACCTCAACTCCGTTTTAAACCTTAACAGCAGAAAAGCTCTGGCTCCGCCCTTTCGTGAGTGGTGCAGAAGGGGCAAAGCCCGCCCCTTTTTAGGTGACCCGCGGCGGAATAGGGTTGGGCCCGCCCCTTCCTTCTAGTAATTTGCCCAGCAGAACTAGGGTCTTCTTCCTGGGCTGGACCCCTGGGAGCTTGGGTCTTTCCTACAATCAGTGACCCTCACTGTGGCCCAAGAAGCAGAACTAGGTAACAGTCCTCCCACTACCAGTGTTCCTTACATCTCTTTCACAGGGCATGCAAGGCAAAGGTGTGTCTAGGGGCGGGAGGCAGACACAGGCTGAGGGCTGTTTAGCAACACCCTGATAAAAAGGTCCCATATGACTCAAGAGTAAGGAAAGACGAGAAGTTGGGAGGTGCGTAGAGGAGGATTGGGTAGGTGAGGGTTCAGGATGCTTGAAGAGGTTTAGCAAAGAAGGTATTTAGAGGGAAAGGTGGAGACCAAGGAGGGAGGAGTGATGGAATGATCCTGGTAAAGGGATAATGGGAGTATGGGGAAGAGGTGAGCAGGGGTTGGAGAGCTAGATACGTGGCTACAAAGTTAAGGAGACATGCTCATCCTGGAGAAATCAGCATTCTTCCTCACTTTTTTTTCTAGGAAGCAACACTAGTTGCTATTGGAAGAAAAGATGCACACAGATTCTATGTTGGGGGAAGGGTTTGTTTCAGCTTGGGTGAGTAAGGAGACTGATAGGAAGGAAGGAACTAGGAAAGAAAAAGTACTGGGGTAAAAGAGCATGGGAAGGAAAGGGTCAGGGAGACGACCAGAGAGATCCCCTCTCTTTAAAGGCCAGAAAGCGTGGGTGGAGGAGAGAGCTGGACTGCTGGTAGATAGTGGGGGGACAAAGGGCAAAGAGACCAGACCAGAGGACTGCAGGGTGAGGTGGGGTGAGATGGAACCCTGGAAAGAAAAAGAAGAGAGGTGAACTCGGTACTTGGCACATGGTAGGTGCTTGATAAATGTTTAGAATTCAATGAGTGACAGAAAAAGGGGTCTGTGAGAAGAGTTGGAGGGAATAAGCAGCAGATACTGGAGTTAAGGAGAAAGGAAGAAACAGAAAGAGACCAAGTAAAAGTGGCAGTAAGAGGAGAGCGGATGGAGAATGAGGGGAAGGAATGTACCGAAGGGGGAATACAGCACCAAGGGATCCAGAGCTGAAAGGGGGTTGGAAGAAAAAAGCTGCAGCTGGAGACAGAGGGCCAGAGACGGAGGAAGAGCCCAGCTGAGCTCTCCTGGGGCGGAGCTAGCAAGAGGATAACTGGTAGCTGTGGGGAGGAGATGCCTGGGTCTCTGGGAGGCGATTGGCAAAACAGGCTGCCCATCACCGCCCCCCACTTCCTGGCCAGCCCCGGAAACCAGCGGGCGTTGGGGAGGGGTGGGGGGATAGCGGCAGCAGCAGCCCCAGCCCTCGGAGGGACAGCAGGAAGGGAGGGAGGGAGGGTGCTGGGGGGACAACCCCCCACCATTCCTACAGCTATGGGCCCAGCCTCCCACTCCCACCTCCCCTCCATCGGCCGGGGCTAGGACACCCCCAAATCCTGTCGCCCCCTTGGCACCGACACCCCGACAGAGACAGAGACACAGCCATCCGCCACCACCGCTGCCGCAGCCTGGCTGTGGAGGGGGCCAGCTCCCCAGGCCCCCCACCCCTTTGAGGTGTGGGCGGAAAAGGGATGGGAGGAGGAGGGAGGAGGGTGCTAAAAAGGACTAGGATGAGGGGATGGGGCGAGACTGGGTCTGGGAGGGCCGACTGGGGAGAGGGTTGCTGGGGAAAGGATAAGGGCCGACTGGGGAGAGGGCTGTTGGAGAAAAAGAGAGAGGGCTTGAGAGGGAGGAAGGCTGGAAGAAACACGGGAGGGAGGAGAAATGGAAACCCTTGTGAATTTGGGACTAGGGGTGTGGACAGGGAATCCTGGAGAGGGAATTCCCTACAGCTTCCCCAATTCTTTTTCCTGCCCTTTGACCCCACATAACTTTTGCAGGGGTCGTGAGGGGAAAAGGCCAGCAGAATTTGCTTCTTAGGAATGCCCTCACGCACCTGTTTCCATCTAGGCACAGGACTTCTTGGTTTCTCAGTGGCCTTCCACAGTGCTAGACAACCGACACACAAATGCCTTGAGGGGAGCGATGTTTTCTACATTGCATTAGTGTGCCTTTGACATGTTTAATGACTTGTGTGCAGTCAGGTTGTCTGACTGTCCATAGGCAGTGGAGACATGTTATTTTCCGTCAGAATTGCCCATTCTCATATCTCCTGTCCATGTCTCACATCCAGTTTTGACGTGTTCAAGTACCACATGTCAGTTTTCATATGCTGCACCTATTATATGGTTTCATGTTACGTGCACGTTTGGTTTTGCATGTTTACTTTAGCATGTAATGGTTTTATACCTTATTTTGTTTTGCCTGACACGTTATGTCTATGGTCCTCCCATATGCAGTAGTCTTCTCCTGAGTGGGGTCTCATGGCTTGGCGGAATAGCAGACACTTTCTTGCGGTGATCAGTGATCGGATTGGCCTGTTTACTGTGCATGTTTTCCCAATCATGGTTTACATAACACATGTGCATGCCAGTTCTTATTGTACACTGATGTAACACAACCATAGTGTGTGTGCTTCTGGTTACATGTACTATTTATTTGATAAATTTATTGTCAGCATATTTTGCAAGCCACATGCTCATTAAATTTAGCCTTCCATTGTGTTTTTAAATCCTTAACAATTGTTCTCCAGAGAGGGTCACTTAATATCCAGTATTAGAGAAGAAGGTAACTGGGTCTTCAAGTTCCCAAAGAACCATCCCCACATGCCTTACCTGCTGACCTCCCTGGCCTGTGTCTCTTCACACACATCATCTCTCCAGTGGCTTTGTACAGGCAGTGTCCATGAACTCGGTGCGTGTCACAGGGTCAACCCTGCTATTAACCCTCATCATCCATGTTTATGTATGGACATCATCCCCCACTCTTTGCACTGTTGGCACATATTTGATGACAGCAGCATCTTCCCCCGTCACATGTTCATCCCATTCCACATGTTTCTTTTGTGTGTGAGATGACCCCATCCTGATTGTTGTCACTCTGCCTTGTATGTGTGTATTCACAGTAGGTTACTGTTAGGCTTGGAGTGTTCATTATTTTCTTGGTGACTTTTCCTTTAGTAGTCAATATTCCTCGAGAGGGTAGCTCTCTGATTCATGATCAGAGCTGTCGTTTCTGTCGTTAGTTGTGGCTGTGTGGGTATGTATACAGCCTTATAATCTGTTCAGCAAATGTTTATTGGGTGCCTGCTCTACCTCCTACTGTGCTGGCATTGGAGATAAGGCAGAGTTCCTGTCCTCAAGCTGCTTACAGCCTAGGGAGGGAAACAAAAATGCCAGTGAGCAGTTACACATAGTGTGTTTTTGAGATCAGTGGTTCTCAAACTGGAGTGCACATGAGAATCACTTGAAGGGCTTGCTAAAATACAGATTGGTGGGCCCAGTGCCCAGAATTTCTGATACATTAGATCTGGGATGAGGTCTAAGAATTTGCATTTCTACACTTTGAGAACCACTGATGAACATAAACATGTAAAAACCATAGACCTGGAGGGGTTCAGGAGACTTCCAAAAGGTGACATTGAGCTGTGTGAGGCAGGAGAAGAAAAGGCAGAAGTCTGTTCCAGCCAAAGGGAACAGCATGTGCAAAGCGCAGCAGCATGAAAGATCATGGTGTGTCTGAGAAACTGAAGTAAATAAATCAGTTTAACTAGAGGAAAAAAGGCTTTTGTGGGAATGTGGTGGAAGATGTAAGCAGAAGCCAACTTGTCAAGAAGGGCCTTTCTGACAGGGAAATGCTCAGATTTGTGTTACAGAAAAAGCTCTGTGGTCGCCGCGTGGAAGATGGATTGGAGGGACAAAGTTAGATGCTGGTCTGAACTCTCAGGGGCAGTGGGAAGGGGCCGCTGGGAAAGCCTACCACTTCCCAGCTGGCAGGGTCCTGTTTCCTCTATTGCCTATTACCTTCTCACTTGGCAATGGGCTCACCTTTGAGCACAGCCCTTCCTGTCATGGGAAGGGAGTGCCTGTGGCCTCACTGGGAGTGACAGGTATTTGCCTGAACACCGTTTTTTGTGACTTGTGACCCTGCCCCCAGCAGTGGGACAGAGTGGAGGAAGGAGGAAGAACCTAGAAGGCAGGTCCTGGGTGCCTGCGCCTCTTCCTCTTGAGCCCTTTCCTCTCGCAGGGCATGTGCTGTTACGTCCCTTTTACTCTCTGCACTCCATTTTTCGGTTGGTGAGGCCTTACACACTGTACCTGCCCACCCAAATTGTCACTAGAAGGGAGGGAAGCGGATGGTGGGATTTGTTTGCCTGTCTTGAGCCAGGATTGGTGCATGTGGCTATTCCAGGTATGTCCATGGGTTTATCTAGGAATGGGGGAGGCTGCCGGGATGGAGAGGGATTTTTCTAGGTATTCATTTACATTCCTTTATTCGTCACTGGGTATGATTGTAAATTTGTGTCTGTTTGTGAACTTGTGAGCCTTTGTATGACTATGTGTGTCTGCTGGCATTAGTGACATGAGTCTTTATTCTTACCATTTGGCCCTTGAGTGTAAATCTATGGGTATTTTGTCACCATCGCCATACTTGCTGTGGGCTGTGTATGTGTGTGCTGTACATGCAGGTGGCAGCGTAACTGAGTGGTTAGGAACACAGGCTGCTTAGGTTTTATTTAGAAACTGCTGCTTAAGAGCTGTATGTCTTCAAGTACGTTGTTTAACCTCTCTGGGCCTATTTCCTATAAAATGTACATAATAATGGTACTTCATAGATCACTGTGTGGATCATATTTAAGATTTAACTGAGTGTATAGACCTGTACTATCCAACAGAAATATACTGTAAGCCACATATGTAATTTTTAATTTTCTGGCAGCCACATTAAAAAAGGTAAAAAGAAAGTGAAATTAATTTTAATAATATAGTTTGTTGAACCTGATATAGCCAAAAGATTATAATTTCAAATGTAATTAATATAAAAGATTATTAATGGGGTATCTTACATTGTTTTTCATTCAAAGCCTTTGAAATCTGATGTGTATTTTACATTTCCAGCACATCTCAATCTGACTAGCCACATTTCAATAGCCACATGTGGCTGGTGGTTACTGTATTGGACGACAGAAGTGTAGACCATTATAAGACCTTACCAGCTACAAGGGTTAGCTGTCATTATTATTGTCATTTATTATATCTGTGAGTTGTGAATGTCCACATCTCATGTCTCTTGCCTGTCTGAATACATCTGGAGCCTTCAGGAAGAGGGGTTGGAGAATGGTCCTGAACTCCCCATCCCCGCTGCCCCCATCCTAGACAGGCTTCCTGGAAAGGTTTCCATGGGAGCCTTGGCCTGATCCTGTCTTTGGCCCTTGTCCTCATAGCACCCTTTCAACCCTGCCTTCTGTGCCTTGCCTACCCCATTCCCTTACAGAAATTAGGCTGACAATCCCTTGCCCTATCCTGCAGGTGGCCAGAATGGAGCTGTGGCCAGGGGTATGGACACTGCTGCTGCTGCTCTTTCTGCTGCTGCTCTTCTTGCTGCCCACCCTGTGGTTCTGCAGCCCCAGTGCCAAGTACTTCTTCAAGATGGCCTTCTACAATGGCTGGATCCTCTTCCTGGCTGTGCTCGCCATTCCTGTGTGTGCCGTGCGAGGACGCAATGTCGAGAACATGAAGTGAGGGGCAAGGGATGGTGGGTGATAAGGGAACCTAAGGGTGAGAAGTGAGTAGTGGATTGGAGGGGAGGGGGCACAGTGTTTGTAGAAGAGACTGAGAGACCCCAGAGATGAGGAAGGGGGAGAGGACTGCAAAGGTGGCCAGAAATATAGTAGGGTGGAGGGAACTGAGGCATGCAGGTGGACATCAATGGATCCCACTGGGACCCCTTGCTGTGACCCCACAGGATCTTGCGTCTAATGCTGCTCCACATCAAATACCTGTATGGGATCCGAGTGGAGGTGCGAGGGGTTCACCACTTCCCTCCCTCACAGCCCTATGTTGTTGTCTCCAACCACCAGAGCTCCCTCGACCTGCTTGGTGAGACCCCAACACAGGGCACACCTCCCCCAGCCACACCCTCCCTCCTGGGACCTTCCCCAGCATCTCCTCCCTAGAGGTCCTCAACTCCTCCTCCTCTGGGACATTGCCCCTTTGCTCCCCTCTCAGGCCTTCTTTCCCTGGGGTAGAGCTGCCCCCATAAACAGAGTACATATACCTGTAGTCACCCTTCCCTTCACTCGGGGCTTCCCTGCCCAGTCTCCTCCCTCCTTTATCTCCAGTACCTACTAGTATGGGTGAGACCTGGGTGAGGTGGGCTTCCTGCTGTGACAGTCTGCCTCCACCCTGATCCTCACCCCACCCTCACCCCTGCCCAAGGGATGATGGAGGTGCTGCCAGGCCGCTGTGTGCCCATTGCCAAGCGTGAGCTACTGTGGGCCGGCTCTGCTGGGCTGGCCTGCTGGCTGGCAGGAGTCATCTTCATCGACCGGAAGCGTACGGGGGATGCCATCAGTGTCATGTCTGAGGTCGCCCAGACCCTGCTCACCCAGGACGTGAGTCATCCTAGGGAAACGGGGAATGGGGGGCTAGCGAGTAGAACACTTGTAAATCAACTGCTGTGCAGGGTCCCATTAGAGCATTGCGCCCACTCTGACCCCTCCATATGTGTGTGTCTTCCTTGACCTTCTTTCTCCCCCAGGTGAGGGTCTGGGTTTTTCCTGAGGGAACAAGAAACCATAACGGCTCCATGCTGCCCTTCAAACGCGGGGCCTTCCATCTTGCAGTGCAGGCCCAGGTGATTACTACTCCCCCTCCTGCTACTCAGCCCCTGGCTCCCACAACTACCTCTTCTCACAGAGGTTGGTTGTGGGCATCTTCTCAGAAGAGAGCTGAGTGCTGATCTGCGTTACCCGTTCCCCAGGTTCCCATTGTCCCCATAGTCATGTCCTCCTATCAAGACTTCTACTGCAAGAAGGAACGCCGCTTCACCTCGGGTGAGGGCTCCAAGCAGGTCTCGGGTAGGGTGTGTCCGGAAAGGCCATGGGAGAGGCTGGGAGGACGTCCCAGTGGGCAGGGGGATCATTGAGTGTCAGAGCTATGAGATAGCCACACAGTCATCTAGTCTGACCCCACATCAGCCAATAAGTATTTGCTAAGCACCCACCATACCCTGCTAGATGGGTAGTACTTGGCCCCTCCAAGAGGGGCTATTTACTATCTAGCAGGAAAGATAAGCCCTGTGTGTGCAAAGCTGTAATGAATAACACTTGGCAGTAAATACTAAGTCCAGATAAGGAGGGCTGGAGGGTGCTGAGGATGTCTGGATTGGGGTTTGGGGAAGGCTTTGCACAGGAGAGCCTCACAAAACAGGTGGCAGCTGGCAGGCAGGGGTGGTTGTCCAGGGTTGGTGGAAGAGAACTGAAAGGTTGAGGTGGGTAGTAGCAGGATTGTGCTCAGAAGCTGGGCCCCACCTGTGGGCAAAGACCTGGGTGGACAGGCCATGATGATGCTCCCTCGCCCCAGGGCGATGTCAGGTGCGGGTGCTGCCCCCAGTGCCCACAGAAGGGCTGACACCAGACGACGTCCCAGCTCTGGCTGACAGAGTCCGGCACTCCATGCTCACCGTTTTCCGGGAAATCTCCACTGATGGCCGGGGTGGTGGTGACTATCTGAAGAAGCCTGGGGGGCTGGGTGAAGCCCAGCTCTGAGCTCACCTCCCATCTGTCCCCATCTTCCTTCCCACACCTACCGACCCAATGGGCCCTGAGCAGGGCCAAGCCCTCTTCCTTGGTTCCCCGCTCCCCACTTAATTCTCCTCTTTGGAATCTTCAACTTCTGAAGTGAACGTGGATTCAGTGCCACTCCCTGCCCCTTCCCGGCCCCCCTGTGGACTCTCGTGCCTCAGTGCAGTCTCCACTCTGACCCCCACCTCCTGCCATCTTGTTTGTGGGACAGTTGCCTCCCCCACATCTCCAGTGAGTGGCTCAGCCTGCACAAGGGTGGGGAACATTCCATCCCATCCCCAGGAGACTTCCTCTGTGGTCTCTCCCTCTCCACCCAACATTGGCCAGTGGGCTCATCCATTCTGTGGAACAATTCTCCCCCACCCCCCGTCCATGGATTCAGTGGACTCGTTTGTCTGTGAGGAGGACTTCTCACCCTATGGCTGGAAGCTGATACCTGGAACGCCCCTTCCAGGCTCAGCCTGGGAACTTTCCTCAGCACCTTCACCTTCCCTTCCAGTGGAGCCTCCTGTCAGTGGGGGCTGGACTCTTCTAACTCAGAGATCCCTGCTCTTGCCCAGATGCACAGGGTCGTGCATACTCCTGGATGCCAGTTCGGTCTCCACATTTCTGCTTCTCCCTGTCCCCATGGTACAGTTCTTCAGTGGTCTTGGCCCTACGCAGCTCCCAGCAGCCCCGCTGTACCATCTAACCAGACACAAGGGGAAAAGGCAGACATCAGGTGCTGCACTCAACTTCTGCTCCCCGGGGAGCTGGGGAAAAGAACTGAACCCTGGCTAGAGGGGATAAGAGAGCTTTTAATTTATTTCTCTTTCTGTTTGAGGCTTCCCCCTCTCTGAGCCAGTTTTCATTTCTTCCCAGTGGCATTAGTCACTCCCTGCCCCTCACTCCAGACCTGTTCCCACAACCGGGGAGGTAGGCTGGGAGCAAATGGAGAGGGTGGGGCTGAGTTTTGCGTAGTTGGTTTTTATTAATTACCTGGATAAAAGCAAGAAACTGAAAATAAAGAGAGAGAGATCTGGGTGCTTGCTGGTTGCGTTTGTTAAGGAGTTGAAGAAGCAGTCCTTGCGCAGGCAGCCTGCCTGACCCCAGCCAGAAGGCTCAGGGGTAGGCCAAGACCACTCGCCTTCCCCTTTCTCCAGCTCTCCGAAGTTTCCATTGCTCATTGCTCCTCCGTGGCTGATAGCCTTATCTGCAGCTCCCAGTTGGCCAATCCCAGAGGATTAGTGAGTCCAGTTTCTGTATAAATTAGGGGGCAGGAGCGCTGCGAGGCTCCTTATCAATGATTGAGGCCAGGGCCCAGGCTGTTGTCTTCGCAGGAGCCTAGTTAATGACAAGGCAGACAAAGTGTCTGTGGTCTGTGGGGGCCACCTCCAGCCTGGAGTGGACAACACCGCCAGTCTCACCCAGCAATAAGTTGAGTAACCACTGGGCTGTGGACAGGGTCCCAGAAGAGAAGGGTGGGAAGGTATGGAGAGAGTGAATGTTGGATAGGGGTTTCTGAAAAAGATGGAATGCTGAATGGGGAGGGGCCTCTGGAAGAGCTGGGGACAGTTGCTGGGGTCTAGGTGGAAGGAGTGTGAGGACTCACAGGTGCCCAGCCTCTCCTCCAGCAGCAGCACCTGATCGCTGAGAGATTCGATCCTGTCGCCCCTGCCCCACAGCTCAGCCACCTGTTCCGGCTGCAGCTCTTCGGGCGGCATGGGCAGCACGGCTCTGACCCAGGCCCCGGCGTGACCAACCCACTACAAAGGAAAAGACGCCTCAGGGTGTTGCAGCGGGGCCCGCCCCGCCCGTCCGCTGGCTTGGCCCCAGGCGCCTCCGCTCACCTGCTCCAGCCGCTCCAGGCGCCCTCGCAGCTCGCGAATCTCCCGCCTCAGTGCGCGCTCATCATGTTCCGCCTCCCGAACTAGGACAAAAAAGAGCGAGAACGTGAATGCCCAGGCCGTCGCCTCGGGTCCAGGGTGCTCCCTGCGGCCCATACTCCCGCCTGCTCACCGGCCACGCTGAGGATGCTGGCGCCCGTTGGCGGCTCCGGGGACCCCGCTGCGCAGGTGCGCCCGTCCTGGCCCAGCAACAGGCCGTGGGGGCAGCTGCAGGTGAAGCTGCCCGCCGTGTTGAGACAACGGTGGGAACAGAGGGTGACACCAGTCCTACATTCATCCACATCTAGTTACCGGAAAGAGGAGAGGACTGAGAGAGGGGGCGGGGCGGGCGCCCCCGCTGTGGGTAGGGTGAGCCGACTCACCCACGTGACAGTGCTTCCCTCCCCAGCCCGGGGCGCACTCGCACTGGTCGGGCCGAACGCAGACGCCTCCGTTCAGGCAAGGCTTGGCGCAGACGGCTGCGGGCGGAGGAAGGGGGACTCAGACCTAAACCGACTGCCCCTCTACCCAGCTCTTTCGCGCCTCCCTCAAGGCCTGGAAGACCCAGCCTCACCTTCACAGGTGAGCGCCCCCGGGTGCCGCTTCTTCCAGCCCTGGCAGCACACGGCATGGGTCTGCTGCACCTCCCGCCTCACCTCCCGCCACGCCACGCGGTAAGTGGTCCTGGAACACAGCGCCCCTCTCAGGACCCTACATACGGGTCCTGGTCGGGGTTCTTGGCGTCCTTCTTGAGAGACCCCGGAGTCCCAGCTCCCCATCCCTCACCTGTAGGTGCTGCAGATGCGCCTTCCAGCGCACAGGGTCAGGTAGGGCTTGTACACCGGTTGGCTGTAGGACTCGTTGTAGCGGAGCGGGACCACCAGTGTCTGCTTGGAGCAGACCCCCTGACTGCATCCATGCCAGAGGAGGAGGTGGGAGACACTGAGTGGGCCAGGCCCTGGGGAGCCAGGAGTCCCATTTCCCTCAAGGAGCCACTGAGGACCAGCTTTCCATACATATGACAGCGTCACCCCCACCAACGAAACGTTTCGTTTCTGTGAACCCCCACCCCCAGCAAAAGGCTCCCTTGAAGAGCTCACCCCAGCCCCGCCCCCTCTGTTGTCACCTCTCTTTGAGAGATCCACCCTTGGCCCCCTGGCCTGACATCAGGAGCAGGAGGAGTGAGAGTCCGCCTAAGAGAGTGCACAGCTCAACCCGGGACCCCATGATTCTCTCTTACTCTGGACCCTGTGGGCTGCAGGCAAGAAGAGGTTAATGGCTTCCCTTCCCCTCTCCTGTTAACTTCTCCAGCCCCAGCCCCTCCAAGAGCCGTCTGCTGGTACCCTCTAAGGGGGTCAGGACATTCACTTTCACACACTAGCCACCAGGATTGTCTACACCTTTGTATACATTTAACTAAGACCATCCTATCCTGTAGCTTATCATGATCCATTCAGCATCGTACAAGCTCACACCCCAAAACATGCCCTCCACCACCCCTCTAACCTATCCACTCCTAATCCTCTCCGCATAACCTGGAGGGACAGACACATGGTCAGCCCTCCTCTCAGGACCCTCCTATCTTTAACATGCCATCTTATAACTTAATCTTCATACCTTCAAATCCCCAGATATTGTACACCCTCACACCTTACACGCAGACCCAAGCACCTGAAACCAAATTCCACAAATGCCATACCTTAAACAAATTCCTACTACTTTCACACACCCACACCATCACATACACCCTAGATGCACATCCCTCACTCCAACAAGGCCTCCAACTCCCGCCCACCCTGGGGCTCTGAGTGACCCCAACTCTTTCCCCATTGACGCTCTCTTCCCACCTGCCTTCCCCTCCCTCCATTCCCACCTGGCTTCCCCTCTGCCCTGGGAGACTTCAGGCAGACCAGCCTCAGCAGCAGCAGCTCAGACTGGTGGGTGGCAGGGGCAGGCTGGGAAGGAGAGGAGGGGCTGGGCCAGACAGAGTCCTCCCATCCCTGCCCCCTCCCACAAGCCTCCTCCTTGGCTCCAGCCTGGTCAGTTCAGTGGGGTCAAATCCCACCACCCTCATCCCCACCACACAAAGTCTTTCCTACAAGTATCTTCCCAACCCTCTGAGGCCCCCTATTTCTGAACTCCCCAAATCAGGAGAGGCTACTGGTTTTATAACAACACCAGTACCCTTGGCCCTTGCCCCCACCTTCAACCCAACACAGACTGGGGGAGACTTAGGGGGTGGGCAGAGAGACAGAGCTGGCAGGGAAAAAGCAGGTCAGGTCCTGGGAGAAGAGGCAAGATCAGCTGAGGAAAGAAAGAAGGGCAACTCATCACAAAAGGGCAGGGGGGCAGCCCAGGGCACCAAAGGAAAAACTGCCCCCATCTCTTGATGACATTTGTTAGGGCTTAGAGGGGAACAGAGTTGAGTCAGCTACCACCCCCCATGCCAGAGTAGACAGGGCCCTATTGTCTCAGGCAAAATTCCTTCTTTCAAGAAAGAGGAGGCTCATTGTCCAGCCCCTCACCCAGCTCTGGCCCACAAAGCTCAAAAGGGGGCACAACAAATGCCCACCCTGACCCTCAGGCCCCTTGTCTAGCCTGGGGGTGGCAGGCACATTCCACCCATGAAGCTGAGGCCCAAACTTCTGGAGCCCTGGGCTCAGCCCCCCAGTCTTAGGCTATGACAGGAAGAGAACTGTCTTCAGCAGGAAAGAACCCGCAGAGAATCAGGAACCCACACAGAATGGGCATTGAGAGAGAATGGAAACACCAAGGGGTCCCCACCCCAGTCCAGGCATCCGGGCACCCAGGCCTCAAGCCTTCCATCCCCGCCCTCCTTGGGGAGCCAGGTCCCGTTCACTTGGAAATGAGCCAAGCCACACTGAGGAAATGGAACTTTATTTCCATAAATACAGGGGTAACACCCCTTCAAGGGTAGTTAAAAGAAGGGCTGGAGCCTCAAAGAAACTAAGCTCCCAGGGGTTACCCCAACACTGATCATAGGGACTGGGGGATCCCCAAACCTGAGATGGGCCTCACAGGCCACAGATATTCCCCAACACTGACACTTTGAGAACGGAACTGTCCCCATGGGGGAGCCTCAGAACCCCACTCTCATGGGTAGTCCCTCTTGGGGGTTGGGAGGGTTGATGACAAGGGAATTCAGAGAAAAAGGAAACATGGGGAAGACAGAAGCTAAAAATGTCCTGAGTGGCCTGGAAGACCCCTGTGGTGGGCAGGGGCTGGGTTCTCCTCCCGTATAGCCAGATACGGAGGAGGAGCAGCAGCAACAGCAGGAGCAGCCACAAGTTAAAAACCTGGTTTCTCACATCCCAACTTCGGCCTTGGGAGAAAGGGAGAGCATGGAGCAACCCTCCAAGTAAGAGGACATGAGGTAGGGGAGACCAGAACTTTTCATTCGCAGAGGAACAGAAGAGGGGGGTTCTGGGAGCTCTGGTGGGTAGGGGGCAGTGTGGGAGCAATGAGGTGGTCATAGGCACGCCAGAGCCTGACATCTGCTTTCCAAGGCCACCACTTGGTTTCTGGGCTGGGGAAGTCCTGGGGACTCTGAGGACATCCTCAGGAGAGCCAAGGTTCAATGCAGGTCTCGTAAAGGCTGCGGTTGGAATGCCAGGCTGTGTGGGAGATCCCTGCCATCGGACACCTCACTATGGCCCCCCGGGCCAAGAGAGTCTTCAACCCAAAGGAATCACGCAGATAAACCTTCAAGGTGGGCGAAGGGGCACAGGAGCATGGAAGAAAGACACAAGGAGAGATCATGTGAGTTACTGCTGGTGTCCTGGGCCTCCTCCCCACAGGGTGAACCCTTCAGCTCAGGAGTCAATGGCAGGGAGGGCTCCAGAATGGGGTGGGACAGTGAGTGAAGAGGGGGTTAATCCCAGGCTGCTCACCAGTTGTTCCTCCATCTCCAAGACCGTCTCGTTTGCATCATAGAAACCAAAGAAGCTACAAAGAGATTTGGGGGCAGGTTATCAGGAGAGCTGGAGAAAACCAAGGTGGGCTAGGGTCCTTCAGGAACTCACAGCCTACTGGGGAGACAGGCAGCAGGGAGGACACCCAAAAATATTTCACTGGCTGGATATCATTATCTCATGAGGTGATGCACTGAAGATACAGCATCACTTCTATAGAATTCCCATCAGAAATGCATAACCTGAATCTAATCATGAGAAAATATCCAACAAACCCGAACTGAGGGACATTCTACAAAATAGCTGGTCCATAGGCTTCCAAAATATCAATGGCTGGGAGCAGTGGCTCACTCCTGTAACCCCAGCACTTTGGTAGGCTGAGAATCACTTGAGGCCAGGAGATCAAGATCAGCCTGAGCAACATAGCGAGACCCTGTCTCTATAAAAACAAAGTAAAATAAAAAGTTATCCAGGCACAGTGGCACACACCTGTAGTCCCAGCTACTCAAGAGGCTGAAGGAGGAGGATCACTTGAGTCCTAGAGTATGAGGCTGCAGTGAGCTACAGTTGTGCCACTGCACTACAGCCTGGGCAACAAAGCTAGACCCTGTCTCTAAAAACAACAAAAAGAGGCCAGGCACTGTGGCTCATGCCTGTAATCCTAGCACTCTGGGAGGCCAAGGCGGGAGGATCGCTCAAAGTCAGGAGTTCGAGACCAGCCTGAGCAAGAGCGAGACCATCTCTACTAAAAATAGAAAGAAATTGGCCCACTAAAAATATATATAGAAAAAAATTAGCCAGGCATGGTGGCGCATGCCTGTAGTCCCAGCTACTCAGGAGGCTGAGGCAGGAGGATTGCTTGAGCCCAGGAGTTTGAGGTTGCTGTGAGCTAGGCTGATGCCACGGCACTCCAGCCCGCCCAGGCAACAGAGTGAGACTCTGTCTCAAAACAATAAATAAAAAAATAATAATAATAAAATAAAATACAATACAGATTCCTCAGCCTTGTTCCAGCCTGCAGAATTAGATTTTCTGAAATGGAAAGTCAGGAAACTCCATTTTAAAAAAGCACCCCAGGTGACTCCTTTGCACATGAAAATTTAGGGACCACTACTGATCCTCATGGGAGGAAGACACCCCTAAGAGGTGGTATCATTGCGTCTCACCTCACTGGGCCATTCAACTTCAGGGTAGGGCTTTGCACCTAGGAGGTCTGACTCCACAGTCCGTGTGCTTCCCACGGCACCCTCTGGCCTCCCATCTTGGGCAAGATCTCTAACTCTATGGCAGTGGTTCTCAAAGTTTCCTGAATGGCTCCTTGCTGGGCCCCGCCCCCAGAGTTTCTGATTCGGCAGGACTGGGCTGGGGCCAATAATCTGTATTTCTGACACATTCCCCAGGTGATGCCGATGCTGCTGGTCTGGGGACCACACTCTGAGGACCACTGCTCCAGGATCTTCTCTCCTATCCCACCTATACTCTTAGGCAGAACTTCATTACCCTTGAAACTGCATGTCCTACCCGGCCTCTGCGTGTTACCCCAGTTGTTCCACGGGCTTGCAAAGTCACAGGGACCTCTGTCCACCCACTGCCACCTCACGCACAGCCTCTGACTGTTCAGAAGGGCCCCCAGGCATGCCTGTGAGGGCTAAGGAGTGGCAAAGATGTGGTAGTGTCTTCAGGAGACTGTGGCTGGTGGGAAAGACAAGTCAGACACACGAACAACTATAATAGCAAGCACAAATGATAAGGTAGCATGAGAGAAGCAGGTAAGGGCCACGGGGTACAGAGAGCAGGAGATGACTTTTGGCTCAGGGAGGAAGAGGGAACAGAGGGAAGAGGCAGTATTGGAATTAGGGTTTGGTTTAACTAAGAAAAATGGAAAAGCATTCTAGGCAGAGGAAACTGCACAAGCAAGCATTTGAGGCAAAAAGCACGTGTACAGAGGGCTGTGGCACCACTGTCTGGCTGTAGAACAGCGTAAGGAGTCAGGAGTGGGGCAGCCCAACGTTAGAGCAGGTGCCTCCCACTACCACCGAGGGTCAGCCTCAGTCCACTGAGTCCAGACAGTAGAGGCCAGCTGAAGGCGTGTGGCCTTTACTCTGGAAGCAAGGGGACTCTGGATTTTTGAGGAAGGCAGTGACATGCTACAGGTTAACCAGCATTTCTCTGTGGTTTGGCCCCTCCCAAACTGCCCTGCACATGCACCATCTTGGCAGGTTCCCCAGAGGCATCTCTTTAAATTGCCTGCTGCGGTGATCCCCCTGTGGAAAGCGAGAGAAAAGGCAGACACGGGCTGGCCAGGCATCCCACAGGGGCCTCCCCTTTGACCAGGAGAAGAGTTGTGCTGAGAAGGTTTCAGATTTTGTTTAAAATGCACAAGGCCCCACAGAGAATTTCACACGGTCAGCCTGACCTAGGCCTAGAAGTGTTTAATTGCTTCCGTATGTGGGTTGCTGCAGGTTAGAGACAGCATTAGTACCAATAATAAATTAGCTCCCTACTCTGACAGGCCAAGAGTGATGATGTCCCACTCCAGGTAACAGCCTCAGGTAGCCAACCTGTCGGGCAGATCTGTTTCTGGCAGACAGGAGCGGGAAGGGAGGGCTGAGTCTGGGCAAGGGGACCATGCCCTGCTGCTTCTCCAGATGTTGTCCAAACCCTGACAGGGGCTGACAACAGGGGCCACATGCCGTTGCCCTCCATCGGCAGCCAACATGGCAAGGGACAACCTGCAACTATGCAGCAGGCAGCTGGGGACTAGGAGCAGGAGAAGATGGTGCAGACATTGGTCGTATGATTTTCTTCCTTTCTTTCTGCATTCATGACCCCCAATAAACAAGTTCTTTTCTGCTGTGATAGTGTTGACAAGAAAACTGTGCCAGCTAAGGTATAGTGAAGAGGCCAAGCTCTTTGATGGAAAATGCTAGAATCTTGGGCTCAACTATATGAGACCTATGCAGGATGGAGGCTCGGGCCCCTGGGGCCTCCCATATCCCCCTTCCTCCTGACAGCGCCCAGAGGGCCTCCTGTCAGAGCCCACACGTGCTCACCCAGGCCTGCAAGGAAACAAATGGGACCATAACCACAGTGGAGGTGGGGAATCAACACAGGAAGGAAAGAAAAACCCCCAATGTCACCCACCCACAGGGGGCATTAGCAGTCCCCTCCCAGTTAGCTTGAGCGCAACTCCACCTCAACCTCAAACTCTTTCAGAGTGGCAGGAAAGGGGACAGGGTAGTGTAGCGCTACGGTCCCCAAGCCCCGGGCTGCGCAACACCGCCTTAGGTCGGCAGCCCCCAACCCCACGACACCCCACCCTCGTTCCCCCGCCCGTGGAAAAATTGTCTTCCATGAAACTGGTCCCTGGTGCCAAAAAGGTTGGGGACCGGGGCCGGGCCCGGTGGCTCACGCCTGTAATTTTAGCACTCTGGGAGGCCGAGGCAGGCGGATCGTTTGAGTTCAAGAGTTCGAGACCAGTCTGAGTAAGAGCGAGACCCCGTCTCTACCAAAAATAGAAATAAATTAATCGGCCAACTAAAATATATAGAAAAAAATTAGCTGGGCATGGTGGCGCATGCCTGTAGTCCCAGCTGCTACTAGGGAGGCTGAGGCAGGAGGATTGCTTGAGCCCAGGAGTTTGAGGTTGCTGTGAGCTAGGCTGACGCCACGGCACTCTATCCCAGGCAACACAGTGAGACTCCGTCTCAAAAAAAAAAAATAAATAAAATAAAATAAAAAAAGGGTTGGGGACCACCGGTGTAGTGGTTAGGCCTGTAGGCTTGGGAGACTCAGAGACAGGGCTTCAAAGCATGACTCCAGCCTCCAACTGGCCCTGTGCTCCTAGAGCTGAGTATCCCAACAGGGCCGTCACCAGCCACCTGAGACTATTTAAATGCACAGCTATTAAAATGAAGTGAAATTAAAAATGCAGTTCCTCAGTCACTGTAGCCACATTCCAAGTGCTTAATAGCCACAGGCAGTTAATAACTACACTGGATAGTGCACCTATAGAAAATTTCCATCATCACGGAAAGTTCTATTGACCAATGCTGCTTTAGAGCAATTTGCTAAAGCTTTCCAAGTCTCAGTGTCCTCCTCTGTAACACGGGCATAACAATGGAACCTACCTCACAGGGCTGGACTAAATGTGACAACCCAATGAACATCGGGCCTGGTACAGACAAAGCACTCACTGAATGCTAACTAATCATGTGATTTTTACCTGCTACCCATGCTAAATTTATTTGCTTCTTGGGGGACTTGTTTTCATCACCCTAAATCCCCTGTTGCTTACAACATGCATAGGCAGACTGCAGGTGCTCAATAAAGGCTGCTGGCCTGGTGCCAGCCCTACATCACTTACTCTCCACACGTTTGTCTTCCCATCTATAAAATGGGAATATCACCACCTGAGCCATGTCCCTTAAGGGATATATTAAACATGGCACAATGTAGCTCAAGGAAAGAGATGTCAAAGGGGTTGGAAAAAGTATGTGGCACGTCCAAACAGAAGAAACTGTTTAGAGAGATGTAGCACTTGGCACCAGGTCGACACTCAATAAATGCTTGTGTGATGGATGCAGGCAGCTTTGCTTCGGTTAAGCACACTTCTCACACTGTTGCCACCCGCCCCGATCCACACATCTCTGTTGGGAGAAGGGCTGTGGTCTCAGTAGAGTCATTCAGTGGGGTGGGAGGGAGCTGGCGAGGACCAGGCCCTGCTGGCACAGACCCTGCCCCCAAACCATAGCACCCAGAGCTGCATTCTCTAGACACCCATTCCCTGGTTGCCGTGGTTCTCAACCAGGAATTGAGATAGATCTGTGGGCTCTCAAAAGCAGGCACTGTTGGGTGAGCACCCCAAGAGGGTGCTGGGCAGCCAGCCCTGGTTACCATGGCACTGTGGGGGCAGGGCAGGGCGGAAGAGTGAGGAGCAAGAGAGGGCAGTGGCTGCACACAGGCCTCTGCCCACAAGACACGGCCCGCCGCCTCCCTCCACCTGCTCCCCACCACGCCCACAGCAACACTGCTGGACACCCTCCCCTAGCCACACCCCTCACTCCCTGTAGACTCCAGGCCTGGGACCCCCACCCCCATGTCCTTGCCAAATGTCTGTGCCACCCCCTGATTCCGCCTACTCCTGCTGCTCTCCAGGTCCACTGGCCCCTGTCCAGCCACTTTGGACCAAACAGTGCCTTGTAGGGTAAGAAAGTCAGCTTGCTCCACGATAGCCAGAGCTGAGTCTAGACCCACGTGCCTGCCCCTCAGGCCGTTGAGCCAGCCTGACTTATGGGGGCTGCTGTCTTTCTGCAATGCCCGGTGCACTCGACTAATGTGATGAAGGCTTTCTGGCTCCCCAGAGATACCACGATGGGCAGAAGACATGAGGTTGGGAAAGATGGAGGGCCTGGGGGCTGTGGGCCTTGCCAGGGCAGGAGCAGAGTCCCCAAGGCACAGAGAGTGTGAAGAAAAGGGCAGAGAAGGATAAAGTGCTTCCCAGATCCTCATGGAAACCTGAGCACAACATCACCCCTTAATAACGCTAACCACTAACATTTGTCTACAGCTTTACAGTTCATAAAGCTCATTCACACATTCGCTTTCAGCCGTGAGGATGGTATAATTATCTCTGGTTTACAATGAGGAAACCGAAGCTCAGGGAGGTTCAACGGAGCAAACACAGAACTCCCAGTCAAGGTCTGACAGCTGCCTTGCCCCAAGCTGCCTTCCCAACCTTAAAAGGCTCCCAAGTGGCCCTGAGCCAGTAGCAGGGCACCCCCCACGTGCCCCTCGCCAAATCTCAGCCCAAGCCAAATATTGACCGGAGTCCTGGGACCAGGCCTGAACCCCCTAAGAGGAGCTGTGAGCTGAGTCAGAGGCCAGATCCCAGAGGTGATGGAAGGACGGAAGCATGCAGCGGAGGGGCGGGTATGATTCAGCGCAGTGGGAGGGGTGAGAAGGAGAAGAACTAACACATGGGCTCTTGGGAGGCATATGCAAACTAAGAAGATGGAGACCTGCCATCGCACAAGCCAGACAGGGCAACCAAAGGCTCTAATGTAGCACCAAGATCGGACACCACCCAGAACTCCCTCATCACGCAGGTGTTGAGGCCCTGGGACCAACAGCACACAGGCTCTGTCATCCTGTCTCCTGCAGCACTCAGTGGAAGAAAGTGACAGAATAGCATGTGCTGTTCCCCTCCTGGCATGTCCCAGCCCTCCCCGTGCCAGTCTGAATCCCAGCCTCCTTCAGGGCCCGATGTCTCTCGATGCAGGCGTCCCACAACACTGACCACCTGTTTGACTATCCTCAGCACTGGATTCATCTGCCTGGCACTGTCCCCCAAACTAGGTCCCCTGATCCAGGTCTGGTCACCCAGTGCTAACCTCCTAGAGGGCTGAATCTGTCTTTTTCTCCTGTAACGCCCCTTCCCCACACTCACCTCCTCCACCCCTACAGCCCAGGGTCATCGCATCGTTCGGCCCAGCAACTCTGAATGAGCTGCACTGGTCATACACACAGACACTGGCCCAGCTCTGCCAGAACCAGAAAGAATTTGGGCTGAAACCCAAAGAAAGTAGTCCGACACCAAGTAAGGGCTTTCATAAAAATAGAAAACAAGACGGCCTCAGCACTGCCCTCTCCGGAGAGGTGCTCTCAGCTGTACCCTCTATATGGCTGTGGGTTCAGCAGAAGCAGGGGGAGGTGGGTTGTAGCACTTGAAAGCATCCTTCACTGGGTGGGAGGGCTGTCCTCAGAAGGCTCATGGTGGCTCTTAAAGCCCTTTGAGCAGAGAGAAGCTTTTTTTTTGGACACTCAAGGACAATTTGCTTCCCCCACAGGACCCTGTTCAGGGAAATGCCCTGGGAGGACGACATTTAGAGGATGTCTAAAGACAAATTTCTCTGACTTCATGAATTGGCCAACCTTGTGTGTGCCTTGGGAATTTGGCCCCTGCCCTAAGGCCAGGGCCATTTAAAATGCTGCCACCAGGGCTGCCGACACCAAGAGCAGACTATGCATGCTGACTGAGAGCCCTAGCTCTCAGCTGGGAGTGAGAAGAGGGCCTGGGCCCACGGCCTCCCTCAGCGGCCTCCCTCAGAACCACCGGAAGTGTTACGGCTCTCCCTGACCCATCCCTGGGCTCGATGGGCTCCCTACCAGGTCTCACGGCCAGTGAGGCAGCACAGCTGGCCTGGCCCAGCTCGTTGGTGGCGGTGGCCATATAGCTCCCGGCGTCAGTCGCCCGGGCCTCCCTGAGCAGCAGGGTGTGCCGCTCACCCTCGGCCCGGACGAGGAGGCGGCCCTCGCTGCGCAGTGCTGACCCATCCTTGTGCCAGGACACTGTGGAGAAGCATGGGGGAACCAGCTTGTCATGGTCCGTGGGCGCCCACTAGAAAAATCACACCTTGCCCACACACACCCCACAGAAGCCCAAACCACTCTTCTTGCCACCCCAGGGAATCATGAGGAATCTGCCCTCACTCAGGGAAGCCCAGGTTGTCCTCCCCATCTCAGGGGAGGAGGGTCCTGGAAAATCTCCCTTAACACACACACACAAGTGTCAGGGCAGCCCCCCTGGAGGGGATAACTGCCCTCTTCCCGACCCCCTCCCCCAGCCTCAGCCTGGCCCCAGCCCTGGGAGCTCACCTTGTGGTGGGGGGTTGGCGGTGATGATACACTTGAGAAGCACGTCAGCTCCTGGTGCCACCACCACATTCTGTAGGGGGATCTCAAACACAGGGGCCTCCAGGGGCTCCTCTCCAGCAGACACATAGGAATCATCCGAAGACTCTGCCAGACACAGGGGTGACAGGGTAAGGGGACAACTCAGGGGGAGACAGAGCATTGGCAGCCTGCATCCTAGAAAGCCATGCCCAAAGAGAGGGGCTTCTAGAAGGCAGAGGCTGGGGGAGCTACAGGTCTCTCTCCTGAATGTCCTAAGACAGGGAAAAAAAAGAAGCCGGGAGGAGGGTGCTTAAATGGGACAGGGCAGCCTTGATTCTAGTTAGTTTGGCTGTTCCTCAACTTTGTCCACAATTAGAGCATTGGTTTCTGGAGGAAGCCAGGGATGATGCTATGTGTGTCTCCACATAAATCAGTCATTACACATGGTGTACCAGGCCCTATGCAAAGTACTCTGAGAGGTGCAAGATGGTACAAGCTGCCACATGGTCAGAGGACAAGCTAACAGCATCCCAAGACTTAAGCAATAAGAGGCTACATGTTACAGGGAAACATATGGTGAACTGTCAAATTCGTAATGCCACCAGCTTCAAAAGAGGAATGGCAGGGGGCTCTGAGAGGCAAGATCAGCTTTGAATCTGTCCATTCACCAACAGTGACCCTGCACTTGCACACTGAGCACTGTACGAGTACAGAGACACTACAGGAAATAAGATGCAGCCCAGCTTACAAGAAGCTCATACAGACAAAGAGATAATGAAACTCTATTGTCGAAGATCTCTCTGGGTATTTTCCAACTGTGACATTCTACAAGCTAGATAAAGGACAATGTAAGTAGCCAAAAGAGCAGTGAGAGTCCCAATTCTGCTGTTTTCCAGCTACATAACCGTGGGCAAATTAGATAACCTCTCTGAGCCTCAGTTTTGTTATCTGTAAGATGGAGGAGATAACACCCAACACTCCGTAGAGCTAGCACACAGATGAAACAAGATAACATCCTTAAGGTTCTCGTTTAACACTGTGCTGGGATGAGGTTGTGGGTATGCAATAATGGTGGCCAGCAGGACAATTGACAGGAACCTAATCATCTGTTAAGATTCTGAGGTGGTGATACTGACATGCAAAACAATTTTGATGAAGAAACATACACAGTGGTAAGTGCAATGAAAGAGATACAGGCAGGGTCTCCCCGGAGCAGTGGGGAGAGGCTTCTAGCTTGGGGGAGCAGAGGAAGTGAGTCAAGGATGGCTTTCTCTGCCTCTCTCCAGGAGTGGGCCCCAAGCTGATATTCGGGATGAGCATTAGGGCAGGGCATTCTCCTGTTGGTGATGTTGGTCGTCACCTCTGGGAATATTGGGAGACCACACAAAGGCAGGCAAGTGTATGGACCACAGCTCAGCCATGCAATGTGCAAGGATGTGAAAGAGGAGGCTGGAAGGGGAGGCCGGGTCAGATCTCAGTGGCTATAGATGGTTTAGGGATGGGGCTGGGATGCGAAGGGCAGAGTAGAGTTGGCTGGCCTAAAGTTTGCCTGTAACAGAGATTTTGCAAATTATTTGAGACCATCTATACCATCTCTTCTCCACATAGGGTTGGAGGCTTTGGTGAGGGTCCTTAGGTTCCCACCAGTGTGTCCCCCCATTAGTGGTCCTTGAGCCAATAGCCTAGCAGGCCACTGGACCCAGGGACCTATGGCAAGCATCTGGGCACCAGTCCCTACTCACACCTCAGCCCCACCCAGCCGCCAACGAAACAGTGCACCTCACCAGTGGCACGTTCGAGCACAAGGATCTTCACAATCCTTCACTCAAACCCGAGCCTGTGTTCACGCGTCCTCTGGCAAACCCATCCTCACTGCCGACTAGCAGCCTCAAGCCAGACTGCAGAGCAGTCTTGCTCTCCCCAAATCCTCTCCCACCCGGGTCCAGGCACCTTGTCGGCCTTCCCCGCGGCCTTACCAAGCTCAGGGGAGGTGGGCCGGGCCCGACGACCTTTGCCCTGGCTGCGGGTCCCTCTGCGGTCCCAGGCCCCCCAGGGACCGTCCTCCTCAGGCCCTCTGCGCAGCCTCTTCTCGGCCTCAGGCCCCGCCCTATTCTTCTCCAAGGTCTGGGGCACAGTAACGCCCTCTAGGCCCGGCGTGGCCCAGGGCAGGAAGCGCACGGCCTGCGCTGGGGGCTCCCGCTTTCGTCCCGGGGGGACCTTCGTCCTGGCTTCTGGGGGATCGGCGGCGGCGGGTGGCACGGGGCTCCGGCACTCCTGGATAGCTCTGCCCCGGGTCAGCGGGAACTGATCTCGACGCCTAACCTCTTGCTGCGGGCCGTCCCCTAGCTCCGTCCGGCCCACCGGCCCGCGGCTCCTGGGCCTCCCTGGCTCGTCCGCGGGCCTTCCCGCGACGCTTGGAGGGGCCGGCTGGGCTGCTGCGGGGCTCACGGCCCGCGGGGTCTTGGGAGTGGAGGGCCGGGGGAAGAGTGGGAGCTCGCCGGGCTCTCGAGGGGACGGGGCGCGATGCAGCGTGGCGCGCAGGGACTCGTGAGAGCGCACCAGCTCCTCCCGCGACGTGGAGCGGCGGATGCGGCCCAGCTCCTGGGCGAAGCGCAGCTCGAGGTCAGAGGCCGGGCTGCGCTGCCGTGTGCGCTCGTCCAGCGAGGCCGCCTTCTGCTGGAACAGGCGGCGCCGCTCGGCCACGCTGCCCGGCGGCGCCCGCAGCTCCTCCTGCGAGGCCCCGGGCGTGCCCCACTGCGCGCCGCCCTCCGACTTGGGCTGCTCCAACGAGCGGGCTTTGCGCAGGGGCACCCAGGGCCGCAGGGGTGCCGGCGGCGAGTCGCTGCGCTCCAGGCTGCGCCGTCGCTCCTCGAAGAACTGCAACTTGTCCAGGATGCGGGAGCCGGCGCGCACCAGCCTGGGCGAGCGGCCGAGCGCCGACAGGCGGCCCGAAGCCTCGCTCAGGGGCGTCTGTGGGCGGGACTCTGCCGTGCCCGCCAGAGAGGGCCCCGACGACTTGGACTTTTTCCCTCGTTTCTCTTCGGCGGTGGCGTCCTCGGGTAGCACTGGCTCCTGAGTGCGCCGGTGGGGTGATGTGGGAGTGGCCGCGGGCTGGGTGCTGGGTCCCGGCGGGGACCGCTTACCCACCCGAGGGGACGGCGGGGGGAGCAGCGCGGATTTGGAGGGAGGTGGAGGGGCCGGGCGACGCGGGGCTTCGCTGGCCAGCTGAGGCTGAAGGTCGGGCTCCTCCCTTCGCAATCCGCTCTGAGGGACGCTGCTGCAGAACCAAGACGGAGAGGGGTAGAGGATTCAGGGGGCCTCCCCTCCTAGACCCTTAGCTTGTGACAGGAATTGGGCTGTGGGGCATGCTGGGCAGGCTTGTGAGTGACATGGGTCAGACCCTCCCGTCCCCCACCCCCAAGAGGAGGGCACAGCCAGAGCAGGTGCTGGGGAGAGGCTGGCGGCTCTGGCACCAGATTGGGCTAGTGGCTGGGTCCAGGTACAGACCCTGCCCCAAGGACTCTGGCCAGCCCCCTCCCCCCAGCCCCGGAAGCTGGGAAACAGCCGAAACAGAACTGAGCATGAGGGAGAGAAAGGAATGAGGCTTAGAACCCAAAGGATGAAGTGGTGTGGGAAGACAGGAGGGCTGGGTGGGGAGGGGCCCTCTCAGGAATGCAGCCTCCCACTCATTCCTGTCTCCAGCTGGCCCCACACCCCTGCCCATTCTCAGCAGGACACACCCCATTCACAGTGGCCCTTAGAGGAGCAGTAGCCGCCTCCTGGACCAAGCACAAGCCTTCAGGGGGCAGTGCCCCATTCCTGAGATCACCATGCAGACCTGAGCCATCCCTAACACCATCACCAGTGCTGACAGGACACAGCAGGTGGCAATGGGATACCCACGCCTCCCCACATTAGAACTTTGACTTTGCTCTGTCCCTGGGAAAGGTATCTTGAGTCCTTGGAAACGCCCCTGAGAAGCACAAAAGCCCCCCCAAAGGAGTATGCTCAGAAATAACTCAGCTCAGAAATAACTACCAAGTGGGCCTGAATAGGGGGTGTGGGCAAAGAGGAGGAGGGAAGGAGCCTGTCACCCAAGAGTACCTCTCTCACTTAACAGAGCTTTGATGCCCAAGAGCTGGGCCTCAGTTTCCCCCATCTGGACCCTTGGGGGACACATCAAACATAAAGATTAGCAATAAAAGGAATGAGCTATTATAATACCTGACACATTAGAAAAAGCTCAATAAAAACTTAGGAAATGGCTAATTGAATACTTACTGTGTGCCAGGCATGTACTAAGTGCTTAAAATGCATTGAGTCATTTAATCTGCACAACAGCCCTGTGAGATAGGAACTGTTATTATCCCCATTCACAGATAAAGAAACTGAGGCTTAAAAGAGATTAAGTGCCTTACCAAGGTGACACAGCTAGGAAATGGTTGGTGTTGGAACTGAAACCCTGGAAGTCTGAATCCTCAGCCCTTATTCCCTCTAAAATGTCTGAGTTTCCAGGGCCACAGAAGTGGGGAGAAATAGTAGGGTACCAGCCATGAGCAGAAGTATTAGGGGTTCCCAAGTATAAGGATGTTTTAGCCTTCCTGGGAGGTTGTAGCCACCCACACTACAGACCCACCTTTGGCTAATGGGAAGGGGAGCTGACAATCCAGACTGCCCCAGGGGAGAAAAATCTCAGCCAGCCACCTGCAGGGAGGCACAGTCTACTCTGGGGGAGGGGCAGCTGAGTCCCTGAGGAATGGCCTCTGGGAATTGGGTGAGACCTGGAGAGAAATTGGGGACAGCAGAGGAGGCCTCTTGCTGGCAGCTCTGCACTCTAAGCCAGACTCCGTACCACAGACATCACTAAGGAAATGGGTTCCTCCGAAGTTGCCATAGCAACTCCAGGCTCTGGCTGGGGCCTGGTAAAGAAAGGCAGGGAAGGAAAGGCAAGTCCACTCCAATCACCCTCAAAACAGCCTCCCCTGCAGGACCCTTCTTTCTCCTCCATGATAGTACCTGCCCCCCACACCCATGCCCATCACAACCCAGGTCCTCCCTCAGCTCCCCAGGTGCCCCCAATACCTCTATCATCAGCCACTTCCCTCTTGCTATAGACTCCCTCATGTGTCTGGCAGCCCCACATCTCCAAAAATGACTCCAATGTCTCACTCCAACACCTCCGCTCCAGTACCACCCCCTACCAGGACAACCTTGAACCCCACCCTGGGGGTTTCCCATGAGAGAGATCACATTGCATGCCCCTGCCACCTTCACTCCCAACCCTCCACCTCCACCCCAGCCCAGTCCCTAGGCCCCACTCCCTTGGCCCCCTCCCCCAGCCCCACAGCCTCTACAGCCTCCACAGCCTCCTGCTCTGGCAGGCCCCTAGCCCCAGCTGCCCCTGGCCACCTCACTCTCTTCTCTCTCCCGGTTGCTCACTTGCTCCCCTGCTCTCTCCTGCTCTCCCGGGAGCTGCCGTGCAGAAAGGTTCTGTTCCTCCCAGAAAAAGGCCCACATGGGAACAGGAATGTGCAGAGAGATGAAAAGGCAGCAGCTGCTGAGACAGCAGGCACGGAGGGGGCCCCTGAGGGGGGGGGATCCTGGGGACAACTGGAGCCCGAATGGGTGAGGTGGGAGAGGGCCCCTGAGAAACTGGAGATCTTGGAGGAGACAAAGAGGGGACAGAGGGGTCCACGAGACCACGGAGAAGGCACAGTGAGCCAGGACAGGTGGGAGCAGGAGGACGTGGGTGGTGACGGCACAGGAGGAGGAGAAAGCAGTGTGGGAAGACAGAGTGGAAGGGGGTGAGGAGTGCATAGGGAGATGGATGGGGCAGGGTGATGGTGGAGGGTGACGGTGGAGGCTGATGGAGCAGTGAGGGCAGCGCAGGACAGCGTGGTGAGATGGGGCAGTGCAGGCCCAGGTGAGGCCATTACTTACACGTGGATCGAGAGCGCCCGTCCTCTGTACAGACTGAACGCGCTGCCATACAGGTCACTGGCCACCGAAAGGCTATCCTCTGACCCCCAGCTTGCGCCCACCAGATTAGCTCGAGATGCCCGCACCAGCGGCTCCACCCCCAGGTGCCGTGGCCCGGCCCCGGTTGCCTGTGCTTGCCTTGGGCTGCCCGGGAGGCGGCGGGTGCCACCCCCACTGCCCGCTTCCTGCTCCAGGACCGTCTGCCCGCTGCCCCACCAGCTCACTTGCTCCTCCGAGGTGCCTGTCACGGAGGTCGGGGGTGTGTCCAGGGAGGTGCCCACCAGGGTGTCAGAGCCCCCTAGAGAAAGAAGCACTGTGAGACCCATGGCACCCCTGGTGGGAAACCCGCCTCCCTGCTCTTTGATCACCCCAGAGAGCTCACCCGTGGGGGTGCTGAAGGCCCCATCATCCCGAAGCTCCAGGCGCTGGGTCCCCTGTACATCGCTGATGTCATCCTCAGCCGTCTCCGAGTCTGGAGAAGAAGGGGTCTGTGTGGGCAGGGCCCTCCTCCCTCTGCCTCCACCTCTTCCCTGTGTCGCCTCCTGCCTCCCCCACGCAGGCTCCATCTCATCACTGGTAGGGCTGCCAGCACCCTGTCTTCTCCCCACTTTTGCTCCCCACATCCCCCTGCCCAGCCTGGGCAGGATAACCCCACCCATGCCAGAGCCCTGGTTCCATCTCTGAGCCCCAGCTACTCACCCTTGCCTCTGTGAGGTCCTCAAAACTGCCACCCCCCCTCCCAACCCCTCAATGGATTACCAAGGCCTCATCCCCTCTCCCTCTTCCCCTTGTCAGTGATAGCTTAAGTTCCTGTGCAGCCCCCAAAATGACAAGGTCCTAGGTTCCAAGGCTCTAAAGTCTGGGTTCCAGTACCCCAGGAACAAAGGGGAGTCACCTCAGAGTCGTACTGTCAGGGCACTCGACCAACCGCAGGCCAGCCTGTCCTCTACCCCAAACCAGCTGGAAGGCATCAGGGTGCAGCTGAGGCAGGGTGAGGAGAGGCTGGGGCCAGGTGGGGAAGAGGGAGAAGTGGGGGGCTAGGGCAGGAGCCAGTTTCCTACCGTAACTTTGCTTTCTGCAGGAGCGGAAAACTTCGCTTCCATAGGAGCAGCAGGAGAGAGACAGGGACAAACTGTTATCAGAGCGTTTGCGGGGTAGGGCATGGAGGGCAGTCAGGACAGAGGGATGCAGGAGGTACCCAGTGCCCTGAGATGCCCTGTGGGGATGGGTGTGGGGGTGGGTGGGGGGAAGGAGACACCTGGAATGTGCCCAGTGCTGGGGAACCCCCATGCTTGGGCTGGTTATTCCAGCTGCCCCGGCGATTCTGGTACCCTTGGCACTTGATGGTGTTGCCACTGGCCACACACACACCTGCTTGTGCTGAGCCCAGCTGCAGACCCAGGCTTTCCATTAGGGTCAGGCCCACTCTCTATTACATCTGCATCGTGCTTTAACCTCTCCCTGTAAGCCAACCCCCCATCATGATGTGACAGGCACCTTCCTCAAGATCCCTCTTCTACTGTCGAATGGTCCTTAAAAACGCCCAGTAGCTATGTTAGGAGCAAAGTTTCCTGGGCTTATTTTTCAACTTTCCCAGACTCTATCAAGTCTGTGCCTCAGTTTCCTTCTGGATGCCATGACAAGCAAGAGCCATGTACTGGTTGCCAAAGCATGGCACTCAGCTCTTCCCCACTTGGCCCCACAGACGGAGAACAGGGAGCCCAGCTCATGGCGGGGTGTGCTAGTGAGCCCCCTCCCCGCTGCTGTACTCTCTCAGCTGCCGGGCATAGGGGGCCTTCTTGGGTGGGTGAGTAGATGAGTGTGGGGTTGTGTAGGGAGGTCCCACATCTCATGAGCTGTCTTCAGGGCCTTGATGCCTCATGAAGGGACATGGACCAAGTGGAGTGGGCATGGGCTAGAGCAGGGATGCCCATAGTCCACGCACCATGGGTGAGTCGGCCAAAGGCCCGGCGGGAATGGCCGGTTTTCTGAAAGAGAAAAGCCAGAATGAATAGTTGGGGGGGGAGGCTTGTTCCTGAGGTCCCTATGCTTCCCAACCAAACCTGCTATATCAAGCAGAAACTCATTCCAGGGGCCAGTGTGTGGGGGGTGAGGTACAGAGACCCAGAGTGACCACTTCCCCAGTAAGGAATGCCTCCACTCTGCCCTCTTCCAAGATACCCAACTGGGCTCCCAGGAGGAGCGGGGAGGGAAGGAGAGGATAGCAGGCCTTAGGTGGAACGCTGGGACTCCCCACTGGCCACAGGCTCATAGCCTGGGACCTGAGCAACACCAGAGACAGAGGACAGGAGACAAGGTAGTCAGGCTGACTGAGGAGAAGGAGAAAGAGGAGAAGATTGGGGGGGTGGGGAATGCTTGAATGACAGGGAGATGGAGGGACCAGGACACAGATTTCTGCTGCGGGGAGGGCAGATACCGGGATAGGTGTCCAGCGGGTTAGGGAGGGGTGATGGGGGCAGAGGGTAAGGTCTCCGAAGGGCTGGAGCCTCACGAATGCAGAAAGGAGGCCCGGTAGGCGAAGGACAGGGCAGGGCTTGGGGAATTATTGAGCTCAGCGCGGATCCGTGTGCGATGCTTTCAGGAGCTCCGGAAGGCTCCAGAGTTGGGGGCTGGGGAAAGCCGGGCGGGGGGCCGGGGCCAGGGATGGACAGAGGCGAGGGAAGACAAGGTAGCAAAGAAGCAACTGGGCGCTCCACGCCGAAGCCTGCGGCGTGAACCCCCCGGGTGGTCGCGGGAATTGCGGGCGATTGCCGGGAGGGTCTGCCCTTCAGCGCGGGGAGGGGCCTGCGCGCTCCGGACGCAGGCTGGGGCGCCCCCTGAAAAGCGCCTGGCCCGCTGCCCACCGTGGGGATGGGGTGGGGCAGGCGCCGCTCCAGCGCCCCCTCCCCCGGGCCTGGCCGCGATGACCCGCCCTCCCTTCGGGGCGCCCAGCGCTCCCTGCCCCCTCCCGGCGCCTCCCGCCCCCGGAGCCCTCACCTGGAAACGCTTCTTCACCCACAGCTTCTTCATGGCGGGGGAGGGGGCCGGGCAGGCGACCGGGCGAGGAGGGGACGGGCGGGGGCGGGGCGGAGTCGGAGGCGGGGCCGGGGGCGAGCCGGGGAGCTGGCGGGAGCCGGCGCGGGTGGCGGAAGGAGCCTGGGGCCTTGGGAGCCCGGGAGGGGGTAAGGCGGTAGCGGCGGCGGCGCCCGAGCCCGCCCCTCCCCTGCCAGCCTGCACCCCACCTGGCGCCCCTTCCCTTTCCTGTCCCCCTGCGTCTCCTGGGACGACTCTCACCTGCCTCCCAGCCCGATCACCGGGCCCCTCTTGGGGCTGAGAGCCGTGCACCCCCACCCTGCATCTGCCTCCCGCTCCCTGGGCACATGGGGAAACTGAGGCACAGAAAGGGGTGCAGGGGCCCCTAGTTCAGGCCATTCTCTCATTGGCAGCCCAATGCAGCCTTTTTCGCCACCCCCAGCTCCTCCCGCGGGGCCGCTTTGGAAGGTCAGCAGCATCTTGACTTGCTCACTCCACAAACATGCGCACACGTACACTGTGCCAGGCAGTACCCAACCGGCCGCAGAGCAAGACGCCGGATGGGGGCGCCCGGGTCAAACGCAGGGAGGGGTCCCTGGGGAAGGGGGCTCCGTGCTGACATGGACCCAGCCTATGAAAACCTCTAGGCTCCTCAGGAAAGCCAGAAAGGGCTTGGCCTGGAGTTTCTTGATGTCCCCGCACCGCCCCTAACCCTCCATACATTTACACACACACACACACACACACACACACACACACACACACACACAAGCTAGGATGCTCAGAGGTACTCCTGTCATGCACAAGAGTCCACCCATGTTCTCGCACACGGGTGAGTGCACTCACCATTTTTTCTGGTTCCTCCCCACCCCCCACCCCTGCCTTATTCAGCACCATGCACACTTTGCTCACACAAAATTCTGTCCTCCCACCCCCATAATCAACATAGCTAAGTTTCTTTAGCAGTTACTAAGTGCCAGGCACTTTACAAATGTTACCTCATTCATAACAACCTGATGAGCTTGAAACCTATACCCATTTAACTAACAAGCGACCGAGGTTCGGAGAAGTACTACACCTAGCCAAAGCCATACAGGTTCTGGGACTCCATTTGTCCCCCAGATAGGAATCCCCATCCCAGCATGCACAGGTAGTGCTAATCCTGGTTTCTGAGTAATTACGAACACTTACTGCGTGCTCAGTATGTACCAGGCATTGTGCTAAGCACTATTATGAATAAACTCATTTAATCTTCACCAGAGGGGGGAAACTGAGGCAGAGAGGTTATTTGCCCAAGGTCACACGGCCAATACATTGAGGGAGCCAGGATTTTAACCCAGGCACTATGACACAGTTCTTGGTCGCTATGCCATAGAGCCTCACCTGCCGATGGGTCAGTGGGTCCTCCTAACCTTATTTCTTTAACTCCTGGGTCTAAAATAAACACAGGGACAGACTGATGAGTTTTGTTCAGCCTGGGCAATGTTTGGGAAGCATGCTGACAACAGCACCTCCCTCATTTTCAGTTTCTACTTGACTCCTGAGGTTATTTGAGTTTGTAGACCCTTTATTTTAAAGTTTAAAGTCATGCCTTGAATATTCTGGGTGCGTACAGGTGTTGTTTCCCAGACCACCAGAGGCAAATGTTCCACATACAGACACATGAATGGGGACATTCGCTAAGAGGGTACACATGTGTGTCCATACTAGTTCCAGTGAGAGGACCCTGCACAGCCACAGGCGCTTTCCCTGTCCACCCCCAAACACACCCACTCACAGATGAGGGAGCTGAGTTGGGGAGAGGGGGTAACTTGAGCCCCTGTTCACCAGGAGAATCCGAGGGGCTGGCACATTCCTTAGCAAAAATAACCAATGGGCAGCAGGCGTGAGTGACGGGACAGCTGGGCCCAAGAGGGGCCGGCAGGATTCTGTGTTCCTGCCCTGAGCCAGCACTGCTCACCCCCGAAGGGCTGGCCTGGAACATGCTCTCAGGACGGGCCTCCTTAGTGGGCTCCAGATTGCCCCATTTTCCTCCCATGACTGGGCAGCCATGCCCCCCTGCCGCTCCCCAAACTCAGACTTCCAATTTCTGCACTGCCAGCATTTCCACTTAACCAGAGAAAATCCAAGTCCTCATGCCATGCCTAATCGCTCACGCAGACCTTCCTCTGAGCCACACACTTGCTCTCCTCCCCTTTGCCTCCTCTCTGTCTGTCCTGGGTTCAGTTTCTCTCTCCTTCCCCTCACTTACTACCCTGCTCTGTATTTCTGAAATACCGCATAATTTACTTGTTTGCTATATTTTTTACATATTGCCTGTCTTCCCTCACTAGAAAGTAATCTCCTGGAGGACATGTATTTTGGTCCTTTTTCCCCTACTCATGTATCCCAAGCACCTAGAACAGTAACTGGCACATAGTAGGCACTCAATAAATATGGGAGGGTCAAGCTGCAGGTGGAGAGGGTGAGCAATAGTGGAGATGAGGACAGTAAATCTTCCTGGAACTGTTCCACCCACCCAGCCTTCCCCTTTCTCTGTCCTGACTTTCCCAAGAAAGAGCTGGAGAAGTGACCATCTCCCATTCTACCCAGGATCTTCCTGGGAGGACCTGCCCTGATTCAGGAAGGTGTTTCCTGAATGGGCTTTGGCTGACTTGGGGAGGGAGGTGGCCCTCTGGGCTCCCCTTTCCTCCCAGAGTTCCCTCTGCTCCATGGCCCATCCTCCTCTCCCTGATTGGCACTTGGCATGAATGGATGTTGACACTATCCATACCCATTCCCAACTCCATGCTAGTTTCCGCCTGACTTTGTATTCAGACATTCCAAATTCCAGGTGAAAAAGATGATAACTGCAGAATATTCCTCATCTCAGGTTCTGGTACATTTCATACCTTTCTCTTGCCTAAATTGGCCCTCTCTCCCATCTCTAACCTCTCCCCTCCCTGCCTTCAAGTCCCCAGGATGATTCACTACCGTCTGTTGACCTTTGGCCCTTCTGATTGATACTAGAATCTTCTAGACCCTAGCTATGAGACTCCAGCTAACACACAGCGTAAGCATCATCATGTTGCCCCTTCTCTTGGTTGAGCTTCTCAGCTGCCCTTCTTACCCACAGCCCTTTAGTACAGGTCTCCCCTTCAGCCATGCCTGCCCCAAGCTTTGAGGGTAGCATTTGCTCTGGTCACGTGATTTGCACGTGGCTCCTCAGCCTATGCATGTGGGAGCCTGATATTTTGAAAGAGAAGAATGCCTATCTTGGAGACTGGGCCAGAAGATGGGTTTGGGGCTATTGACAGAAGGATGGTGACGGTGACAAATTCTTGATTTAATCTTCTTCACACACTTCTCTTTATGTGGCTAGGCAATGTGGACCCAGACCCAGACACCTGACCTTCAGACCCAGCTCTGCCACCTTGCTAACCACAGGAATTGAGTAAATTTCCTCTTTGAACCCCAGTTTTCTTATATGAATAATTGTCATGGTAGTAACCTAGGGTTTGAGGATTAAATAATTAAATGAGATAAGGTGCCTTACACATGTTAAGGCTTCTACAAGGCTTCTGCCATCTTCATCTCCTTTGTGTCCTATCCTTTCCTCATTTCTATACCCCCGAATCCCAGCACCATCACTCCAGTTTCCCATCCTCCAAACTCTCCAGCCCATAACCCACTCATTTCCTCAGGGCCCCAACCTTCTAAAACCATGCCAATATCCCCCCATCCTTGAGCTAACAACTCAGGCTTCAGGAGTGCCAGGAGTCTTAGCATCAGCCTGTGTTGCCAAGCCAGAGCAACCCCAGCCAGGAAACTGTGTCCTTCCCTCTGCAGCCAGGTTCTTGCTTGGCTTCCTTGAGTACCCCGAAGTCCTCCTGTTGTTGCTTCCAACCAAGAAAGTTTTCCATGAGTAAGTCTGAGCAATGCCGAGCAGCTTGCCCAGCTGCCTGGACCAGAAGCTGTCACTGGGCAGGGGCTGGGGGGGGGGGGGATGGGCAAAAGAAGGGGGAGGAAGCCAGACTCACCCAGCCAGTCCCTAAACATCACCAAAGCAAAGCCCCTCACTGCCCCTAATCAAGTGGGAGAGGTATAACAGTTATACATGTGGTTCTGGGCAGTGGGACAGACTGAGGCTCCCAGCAGTTCTGCCACCTTCTATTTGTACAAGCAGGACATGTTCTCAAATGTGACTTTCTGCAGCCCAATCCTCTTCCTATTCTAACATGAATGTCAAAAGACTCCAGATCCAGCCCCACAGCATCCAAGGGCCTTTTCTCATCCCAAGCCTCTCAAGCCTGCTATTCCACCAGCGCAGCCCCGCCTGGACAGTGTCCGCCTGGGCTCTGTCTGGGTATGCCCAGCAAAGGCTCAGCTTTGCTGACCATACCACAGAGGGCCTAAGGAAACAGTCCTGCTGGGGGGGCTATTGCACCTCATCACTCCCCCCATTTTGAGGGACCAGGGCAGACCAGGAGGCTCCCATCTCCAGAAATGCCAGGCCTGGGCCAATCATGTAGTGACTGTAGTACTCCCCAAATACTGGACAGCTCTTCCTCCCTCTCTTTTCCTCTCTGTCCACCCTCCAGAACTTCTTGAGCAGTACAAAGCCCCCAGGGCCAAAACCAGGACAGGATTCTTAGCTCTGGGATGGTCATATCTAGCTCTGTCTATAACTAGACTAGTACGTCTTGGTCAGAGCTCCCTCTCCTCTGGTCCACAGTGTCCTCACCTGTAAAAGGAGGTGTTGGGGCTGCAGTTCTCTGTGGTCCTTTCCAACGTCAAACAAACATTATGACCACTACTCTCCTTCTCAGCCCTTTCTTTCCTTCCCTATCATCTCTCTCCCCTAGTCCTAGTCTCATCAATTTATCTATCTTGCCCTTTATGTTCTGTTTTCAGTCCCTTTTCACTTGAGGGGACCAGCACTGAGGTCCCCAAGGAGTCCACTCCTTCCCCAGCTCAGAAGTATGCCAAGACACACCCCATCCCCTGACCCCAGCCTGGGGAAGCCAGTACCTGGCCAGGTGCTAAGCCAACCAGGAAAAGCCGGCCTTGGCCCTCGCTGGCCCAGGCCTGGTGGCAGAGACTGTGGGAGGGTGGGCCTGGGGGAGAGGGGTGGAGGGAGTCAGGCCCTGCTCCCTCTCCTGACTCAGCTGCACCTCAGCACTTTCTTTCCCCTCCAGCTGCTGAAGGCCTTCATCCCTGTGCCTCCTTCCCAGCCTCCGAGGATTTACCCCTCCATGACACCAGTCAGCTGGAGTGATGTGTCCCTCTTAAAAACGCACAGGACAACTGTTTCCTCCAAATTCAGTTTTTCAAGGCTCAGCCTGCTGAGGCTGTGTCTTTGGCCAAGAGAAGAACCATTTGGCTAACTCAGGGGCTGAGGAAATAAAAAAAGGAAGCCCCAAAACTGACACAGGAAGGATAGCCCTGGCCTGGCATCCATGCCAACCCCAGCGGGACTATGAGCACAGAGCCTAGGATCCTGCCCCTCCCCTTCTGCCTCGCACCCTCAGCCGTTCCTTCACACTCCACCCTGGAATCTACCCCTACGTGGGCAGGGGCTTGAACACTGGCCTGGAACATCCCTCTTCTAAGTGCTCTGAACATTGGAACCTCAGGTAGACATGGGTCATGGGCTTTCCAGACCAACTCCACATACTCCTGTCCCTTGTTTGTACCATACACAGTCCAGAGCCCGCTGCAGTGTGTACACACATGCATGTGCACATGCACACACACAAGCACCCACCTTCATTCATGCCCACGAGGCCCTAGCTCTGGCTCTGCCCCCTGATGTCTTGGACCCTGTTCATACATGTCCACTCACTGGCCTCTTCCACGAGGTCTGGTGCTGACTGCACCGGCCCTGCCATAGCAGTGGTGTGTGAGGAGGTCTGGCCCATCCCTTCAACAGCACAGCCTGGACCGGGGAGAGGGGCCTCCTCCTCCAGACACACACACACCTGTAGGAGCTGATGAGGGAGGGGAGCAGTCTCAAATTTAAATTGTTGGAGCTGAAGACCCTTTCCCCCAGGAGGCTTCTCTCTACAGGGGAAGGAGGAGGACTTCCACCAGGGAATTCCCCAAGAGGCCTGAGTGGGTCTTGGGCTTGGCTTGCAACTGCTGCCCCTTGACCTCTGACCTTCCTGTGGAGAGCCTCTCTGCCTTGACACCCTGTTCCCTATGTTTTGCTCTTGATCTGCACTTCTGGGCCATTGCAGCTGCTAAGCCAGGACACCTGGAAGAAGGTGGTGGAGGAACCGGTAATTACCTCCTCCACGTGGCTCGGCAGCCCTTCCCTACCTCTGAGCAGCCCACCCCGCCGGGCGCGGCCCCCAGCTCCCCATTACCTCCGACCTCCAGCACCGTGAGAACAGCCTCACAGGAGGCCTGGCCCCGCTCGTTCTGGGCCCTGCAGCTGTACACGCCGGCGTCCTGCGCCCCGCAGCTCCGCAGCCACAGGCAGCTGGGCTCAGGGGTCGGCGCGGGCAGGGGCTGCCCATCCCGGAACCAGCTGAGGCTGGGCCGGGGCGTCCCGGTCACCACCACCCGCAGCCGCACGTCGCTGCCCGCGCACACCGCCGCGTTCTTCAGGGGCCGCAGGAAGACAGGCGCCCCAGCCACGACCACAGCCGCTGGGGACCCGCCGCCGGCCCCCACCTTGGCCCTCTTCGGGGGCACCCCTGGGCTGGGGGGTGCCCTCGTGCCCACGTCCTCGCCTCGCGTGCCCCGGGCTTTCTGCATAGCCTCTGCGAGCTGGGCTAGGGGGACGCCGGAACTGGGCGGCCACGGGGGCACCCGCGGGATGGTGCCCAGGGAGACGAGTCTGGGGGGCCGGCGGCCTGCCTTCCTGCTGCCCGCCCGCCTTCGGCCTGTGCTACCCAGAAGGTCACCAGGGCGGCCGGCGGTTGCGCCTGGGGGCTATTTTTAGGCCCCCCGGCTCGGGTTGCGAGGGAGCTGTAGAGGGAGGGGGCAGTAGAGGAGGGACTTGACTCTGTTGGGCTCCTTCTCTGCCTCCAGGAGCCCCCATCGCCAGCCCAGGCTTAAATGAGCTTCTGGGGATTTATTCCAGGCCCCTCCCCGATAGTGCTGCAGCACCCCAGCCCACCCACGGGGGGAGTCGGGTTACCCCTGGGCTCAATCCCATTTTCCTTCCTCCCTCCTCTCAGGCCCCAGATCCCAGCTCAGGAGGCTGGGGGAGAGGAAGAGGAACCTGCCTGGTGAGGTGCCTGAGAGGTGGATGGGCAGGCAGGCCCAAGCGGAGGTGAGTGGACAGCCCCAAAAGAGGGACTAGTGGCCTCGCCCAGCGGCTCCATTATAGCTGGTGAACAGCAAGACCAGGAGCCTGGGAGTCAGGTGGATTCGGGCTCCCACCTGGTCCTGCCCTTGCTTGCTGGGTGACACAACCTCTCTCAACCTCCGAGTCTTCATCTATAAAAATGGGTAGTTGAATAGGGTTGCAACAGGCAGAAAAGAGTTGGCAGGACATTCCGGGCAGAAGTAACACCATGAACAAAATGAGCATGATGAAAGCAGACGGTGCGGTCTCTGAATCAGAGGGGTTTGGCGGGATGGAACCGCAGTGGGTGGGGTGAGCGGAGGAAAGGGAGGTGGGGCTTGACGGAGAAGGCTTTGGTTGCTAATGGCTCTATCTGGAAGTTAGGGGGCGCCACCAGCGTTTTAAGCAGGAGAATAACGCGGTCGGAGGGGTGTTTTAGGAGGATGCCTTTGTGGAGGGTGGAGAGAGATGAAAGCCAGTTACAGCCTGGTTCTCCAAGGCTGGTGCCTGTTAAAACTCCAGATTCCCTATCCCACCCCCAGAGACGCTGGTTCAGCCCGGTGGGCTGGGGAGGGTCCAGGAATCTGCACATTTAACAAATGGCCCAGCTGACTCTCATATGTCTAACGGTTGCCTTTGAGAAACATCAGTATATGATCTTACCGCTTTTAAAAGTCCAGATGAGACCTTTGTGATAGAACAGTTCTGTATCTTGACAGTGGTGGCAGTCACATGAATCTACACAAGTGATAAAAGTGCATAGAACTAACACACACACACACTAAAGAGTGCATGCAAAACTGGTAAAATCAGAAGCGGGTGGGTGGACTGTACCAATGTCACTTTCCTACTTGTGATGCTGTACTATAGTTATACAAGATGTTATTACCATGGGGGGAAACCAGGTGAAGAGTATACAGGATCTCTCTGTATTACTTGTTATAACCACAAGTGAATCTACAGTTATCTCAAGTTAAGAAGTTAAAAAAAAAAAAAAAGCCAGAGTGCATTGGCTCACACATGTAATCCTAGCACTTTGGGAGGCCAAGGCAGGAGGATCACTTGAGCCCAGGAGTTTGAGACCAGCCTGGGCAACACAGCAAGACCCGGACAAAAAATAAATAAATAAAACTAAGCTAGTAGTCCTAGCTACTTGGGAGGCTGAGGCAGGAGGATCACTTGAGCCCAGGAGTTGAAGGCTACAGTGAGCTATGATCACACCACTGCACTCCAGCCTGAGCGACAGAGCAAGACTCCATCTCAAAAAAAAAAAAAAAAAAAAAAAAAAGTCCAGGTGGGTGACCCAAGCCTGACGTTGAGCTCTGAGGAATGAAGCCTGAGAAGGCTGATAGGAAATGACGGAGAAGAGTACCTTTAACCTTGCCTCCTCATCCCTCACCCTCATTCTGGGATACTGAAGTCAAAATATAAGTGTATGTATGTGTGTATGTGTTTGGAGAAGGTACAGAAGATCCAATTTAAACACTGAATTATATATATAGAAATTAAGAGCCTTGAGGAATATTTTTTCCTAGTTTGCATACATTAAAGCTTACTGTTTGTGATGTGCAGTTCTCCGGGATTTGACAAATGCATAGAATCGTGCATCCTGGGACCACGCAGAGCAATTCCATCACCCTAAATATTCGCTTGTGCATCCCCTTTGTAGTCAACCACACCCTTCTCCACCAACCCCTGGCAACCACTGATGATGAATTGAATTCTAAAATGTAAATTGAATTTTAAAAGGTAAAAAAATGTGGAGGAGGCCAGGCGCGGTAGCTCACGCCTGTAATCCCAGCACTCTGGGAGGCCGAGGCCGGTGGATTGCTCAAGGTCAGGAGTTCGAAACCAGCCTGAGCAAGAGCGAGACCCCGTCTCTACTAATAATAGAAAGAAATTAATTGGCCAACTAAATATCTATAGAAAAAATTAGCCGGGCATGGTGGCACATGCCTGTAGTCCCAGCTACTCGGGAGGCTGAGACAGGAGGATGGCTTCAGCCCAGGAGTTTGAGGTTGCTGTGAGCTAGGCTGACACCACGGCACTCTCGCCCGGGCAACAAAGTGAGACTCTGTCTCAAAAAAAAAAAAAAAATATGACTTCTCATGACAAATGAGATTGATTAAGAAAATGATTTTTTTTCTGAAATTTAGATTCTACAGATAAGAAAGAAAACATAAAACATCATGACAGGACAGGCACGGGGGCTCACACCTGTAATCAAAGAGCTTTCATGCAATGGCATTATTTATTCAAGGCAGTACCAGAAATCCTTCGATGTGTGTGAATGTTTTTCCCATATTTTTCGGTATTTTCCCCCTTGAATTTTTTTTTTTATTTTGGTAAAATATGCATAACATTTTCCATTTTAACCATTTGGAACTATCTCCCCTTGAATTTTATCAGCAAATAATTTAAGGACATCATTCCAATTTTGCCCCTGAAATGTACAAATTATTCAATAACATATTGAGTATTTATCTATATCAATATGTAGATTTCCCTGCACCCGGTGAAAATCTGCATATTGTCCAAGAAGTTCATCACTTAGAATAAACAAATATACCATATTTCAGAACCATCTCATTTGTGAGGAGCTATAACAATACGGAACCAAACTTATAAAGGCTTGTGCTCTTTAGAAGGGCAGCCACTACTCAAAGCCAAGGTAAACATTTTGTGTCCCGACCCGCGGGTACGTTCGCAGAACCTGGAGGAGAGAGTGGGAGTTCAATGGGACAAGAGACACGAGAGATGGAGACAAGACAGTATTGTGATCAAGTCTCGTTTATTGAGCATGAGGTTACAGCTTTTATAGACAAGTGAGAGGGGAATGCCCAATCACAATGCAAATTAGAAATAAAGAAGGACTGACCAATCAGCAGCAGGATATGCATATGAGGTCACTGACGGTAAAGCAAACCTCACCATTCCTGGGAAACAGAAACTTAAGTTCAACTATGAGGGGAGGAGGGTAAGGCTCAGGCAAAGCAAGGCTATGGCCGGCTTGGCTCCGGACAGGGAACGGCAAGGAGGCCAGTGTGGCTGGGACAGGGAGAGCAGGGGACAGGCAGTGGAGGGAGTGTCATGGGAGGAGGTGGCACTAGAGGGGCTTTGGGGTAGGGAACTGTGTAGGGCCTTGAGGATATTCCAAGGACTTTGGTGTTTTCCTCGAGTGGGATGGGAGGCCACATGGAGGGTCCGCAGGTATATAATATGCCAACTAGAGTCTCCTCCCCATGCACTGCCTTTGCATAGGTGAATCTGTCTGTAGAAGACCCGACTGAACTCACTCATTCAGGCCCAGCCAAGGCT
>CAUYRT010089501.1:0-18480 GCA_963574885.1 Lepilemur ruficaudatus
TTGACAGAGTAGGTTTTTGAATGTAACAAGACAAGTCAACTTGAGTGGTAATATATTTTGGGAAATCAGCTCACTACAAATTGTGACTGTAAACATTGTACTGTAAATGCTTTGTAGTTTTCCCCCAATAAAAAAAAAAAAGAAATTTAAAATGGTTATAATGTTACAGAATATATTCTCTGATTATAATGAAATTACTAGAAATAAAAAAAAAAATACAGAAGAGGCCAAGGAAGAATCTGAAGAGATGTCTGACAATCTTTGTGATTCAGCATTTCCACACTTAGGCATAGAATCAAAACAGAAATGCCTACATATGAGCAGCATTATTTATAAAAGCCCCCAAATGCTAACAACCCAAAGTCTGTCAACAGTGAATGAAGCATAAAATCGTAATGTTGAACATAGTAAGACAGATATAAGAAAATACATATTTGATCCAATTTAGTTCAAAAGTAGGCAAATTTAACCTAAGGTATTAGAAGTCAGCATTGTAGTTACCTTTGGGAAATAGAGAACATACAGTGGATGCTGTTGGTGCCCTCTGCAGATCCCCATTAGCACCTGGGCACCCATTCTCTAGGCTACTGCAAGAGTTGGCTGCTTGCAACTCACAGCTGTCCCCCATTTCCTTTGGTAAATAGAAGCATCTTGTCTGGTAAGTTATGCCTCCTGTCCCAAACAGACTTTGACTGGTGACTGGTTGACACAGGGGTACAAAAGGCTGGCCTCTTTGCCACAAGGTGGGACTAACTGTCTGGTTCAGTCTTTGCTCCATAGCTTGCTCATGAGATCAGAGCAGTCTTCATCTGAGACCACACTCTTTAGCTTTCTCCTTACTCTGAAATGTTTCCCTCGCTCCTCATCTCCTGAGAGCCCTCTTCTCCCAGTGGTCCCACCAGAGAATCCCCATTTCAGGCTCTGCTTCTAATGAACCAACCTGAGACAGAGTTGAGCAGTAATGAGATGGCCTTGAGGGGGCTGCTATGTAGTTGGCAATGTTCTATTCCTTGGCCGAGGTGAGAGTTGCATGAGTTTGTTAACTTTGTGACAATTCATTAATGTGAAAATTTATAATTTGTGCATTTTTCTGTATTTATATTATACTTCAATATTAAAAAGTTTATTTTAGAAAGAGAGAGCGAGAGAGAGACATGGCCAAAGGAGAAGTTAGTTACATTGCTCTCTAAATTCTTGAGTTAAGAACTGCCTGAGAGTCATGAGACCCTCAAAATATCCTCAAGATGTTCTATGTTCTTGGAAAACTGTCAAACACCCTTGAGCACCCTGTGAACTATGAATAAAACTCGTGGGGCTCAGAAGCTACCTGCAGGAATTTTACTACATTAACTTCCTCCCAAATTAGTCATGATAAACCAGATAATGCTCACCTAGACAAACTAGCTTATGCAGTGTTCACAAAACCTAAATTTTTAGTGGCTCACGCAATGAAAGTGTATTTCTTATTTAAGCACAGTGTACCGAGATTTGGGATAATTGTTTGGAGTGCTAATCAAACAATGTTGGCTTCTTCCTTCTGTCTGTGGCCACTCTCTCCTAACGTGCTTCTACAATCACCACAGCAGGAGACCGCTGGAGAAGTTTGTTCTAGCAATCAAGCATTTTGGTCTGGAAGTGGTATCTGTCACTTCTTCACATAAGCCACTGGTCAGAAGTAGCCAGATGCCCCGCTGCAAATGCAACGAGTTGTAGTGGGGCAACTGAAAGGAGTAGGAGTGTGGGAAAATGGGTCCTCCCATGGGCTCCGCAGCAGAAGAAGTGACATACACTTAGAAAGCTCTACCACGTTGCCACTGATTTGACCTAAAACCAATTTTGTAATCCTATGGAACAAGGGAAATAGATTTTCCCCCTCTGTATGATATAAATTCCACAAGAATGGAGAATGTTTGATCTTTTTCCTAATTTCCCACATTAATATTCTGCATATTGTCTACTTGCCATTTCATATCTGAAAATTAACCTCTGTAAGTGTGGCTGTATAATCAGAAAATAACAATATAATAAATGTAATAGAAAATTTATGAAAACAGTAGAGATAAGAATGGCTTCATTCCAATCATAAAACACTTTATTTTGTGTAAGAGGAGTTGTCCTTTGCATATCAGGATGGTACCAGTGACTGCTCAAGTGTTCTCGAGCTGCTTTTCCTCTATTGCAGACTCACGTCTTTTGTCTCTTTCTCTCTTGAAAGGAGATGTTCCTCACTGAGGCTGCTGCTCTACAGAATCAAGGTCAGAGTCTATACTCTGGAAAAAATCTTCTTTGCAACACTTGCCCATATGAATCCATAAGCCATGAACTTAAGCTTTTTTACTCATCATTTGTGGAACTAAATTGTATCAGTACATAAAATACTACATTCTAAATTGTAAAAAAAATATACAGAATGAAATATAAATAAGGTTATATAAATAACCTTAACAAATATAAATAAGAGCTCTGTGTAACAGTGACTCTAGAGGTTAAAAATACTGAAAGATGTATGGCTTTTCAGGAAAACACCTTTCTTGGGCTCATGAAATATATTTTTCCGTTCAACTTTGTAATGGTTGATCAATTTTTTCTGCAGTTGAACCAGCTATTAGCTTTTAGGAGAGTCAAAATTCTCTTTGTTTTAGGATCAAATTTGTATTGCCTTGTTCCATGAAAGAAATAGAAGAATCCTAGAAATAAAACAAAAGAGACTTACTACATTATGCAAGTAGTTTCTAGGTTTAACTTGAATTCTTGAGGAACCAATTCACTTGTTAGCACAAATATTTTTGGCATTTGCTGTTCCGGCTAAGAAAATGGCTGCTATTATCATGACAACAAAATGGAGAAAATACTTATGTAGTCACTTACCATCTTTCTTGAAAACAGCATCAATTTTGTGGCCAATTCCAGGAAAGTCATGTGCTATCATTTTGGGATAACCTGCATCCATGGATCGTTTATATTCATCATACCTGGTCAGAAAAGAGTTAGGAGTGTCAGAATCTTTTGCTAAACTTGTAGATTTTTCAAAATCATTACAGGAAACATGCCTTCAGGAATTTAACCAAAATTTTTAATTCTATAGATCACTTGTAAAATGGGGAGTAGATGAGTTGAGGTAGAACGTTGGGTAGACTAAAAGTTTTACAGGGTCCCTCTGAAATCCAACATCTGATTCTCTAGTAAGTTCCACACTATGTTCTATTAAGGTAAAATGCTATGAAAGCTAAATTCCTTTTGGCTGAAGTAGCTCTGTTACAATGCATGCCCTCATTTTTACATCTTAAAATTCAGCCCCATGTGCTGCCTGAATTCCGAGCTCAGGCATTGTGTGCTGATAATTGGTCAATAGATTAAATGGATGATAGACTGGCTCCGGCCCTTCACAGAAGAGGATGCTGGCCAAGGCAATTTAGGACTCATTTTGAAATGGTTCAATCTAAAACTTTCTAGGGAGAAAGAACAGGTGCCCTAACATTGTCTGCACTTGGTCTTTACCTCCAGTATTTGTTAGCAACGAAGAAGTATGTTTTCCCAGTATCTTCCTCAGAAACAGCAGCATTGATATGCTTCACAGTTCTAGGGAAGCCGAAGGATCTGTAAATGTCCTTGGGGTACCCAGGTAGCACATTCTGCCCCTGAACAGCCCAGTACTTATTACCTGCAAATCAAGAAACAGTGATGAAAATACTTTTCCAGGGTTCCAATAGATGATAAGCAGATTTCCAGCTAAGTTCTTAGTTTTACATGCTACAGCAGTGCCCTGGCTGCAGATTAGAACCATCTAGTGAGATTTTTGAAAATACTGATGCCAGGATTCTATCCTAGACCAATTAGAGGAGTCTAATTTTTGAAGCTTCCTAGGTGATTCGAATCTGCAGCAAACTTTAAGAATGACTGATTTATAGCTGAGGGCTTCTTCCCAAAGCCAGATGTTCAAATGACCAAAGAGTTTGTCATGCCACCTCAGTGATGTAAACCTCACCTCTCCAGGTTGCCCATGGACTGTGGATGTTCACACTAATGGTATCCCAAAGGGCAGAGCATTATAATGACTTACAACCCATAGTGACTTGCAACCCTGGATTCAAATCACTGCATTTGACTAGAACACACTTCCAAGTACTTGGATTAATGCTGTATCCAGATTCTGTGTGTTTATACTCAGTAAGCCTCTCATCATGTAAGGCTACTCATATCCCAAAGCCAAGATTGCTCTTATTGCACAAATATGCTTATTTGCCCATTATGAAAAAGGAATTTGAAACTTTGTGTATCTAAAGTCCTATTTAATTTCATGATTTAAAGACTAGAAATCCTATTTCAAAGTGTTTTGCTCATCTGAACTGCATTCAATTCTTTGCCTTGAGTGTGTGGCTGGATCAAGCATTCTGTCTGTGCTATGCCAAACACATGTTTGCAAAAGTACTTGTGTTTGGCATAGCGTCTTCAAAGCCAGGAGCTGGACATTGGATTGTGTTTCATTCTGATAGAATCAACGAAGTCTGTCCCATTCAATTCACAGTAATTCAAGACTTCTCATACTTTGATGTGCATATGAATTGCCTGGGAAACTTGATAAAATTTAGATTCTGTCAAAGAAGATCTGGAGTGGGACCTGAGATTCTGTATTTGTAACAGACTGCCCAGTGATGCCAATGCCACTGGTCTGAGGACCACATCCTGACAGCAAGGCTGTCCAGTGGGGGCCTCTCCCACTCACCCACTCTTAAGAGGGTGGTTTATAGTAATATAAGGTGTAAGAAACCACACAAAGTTTTCCTGTTCTATCCTCTGTTATATTGGGCCAAGTCTTAAATTTTACTCCTGAGTACCTCCTGGAATATGGTGGAGGGTTTAAATACATAAATAGTTTGCACAGAAACACTTCATGAGTGTAGATTCATAAACAGGCCAGAACATTTCTATCTCCAGTCATGTGCTTTTTACTCAAAATGACTCAGAAATATACTATGTAATTTTTAGTGAAGCTGACGGACTTTCATTAATTTGGTTGGCGAGACTGTTGGATTTTCAAAAGTCTCTGGATGGAATGTAGCTAGTACCCTTATATCTCAGCTCAAAAGTGGATGAAAAATTAATTTGTAAAAACAGTGAAAAATAATCGGAAGCATTACCTTTGAAAAACCGGACTTCATCTCTATTGGCAACTTCGTAAGCAGCTTCAAGTCCAGTTGGCAGTTGTGGCCAGAAAACAGAAATGAAATTGAGCTCAACTTCCGGGTAGAAGGGATTTGTGCGCATGTAGAATCTGATTGGAATAAAAGAAAAAAAGATTGCTATCTAATCTCTAGCGAACTCTGGCTGACATCCAGCTCCTTCTAGTTGCCGGCATTAGTGGTGTGCTGGTAAATCTTTAACATCTGGCTCTCCAATGGCGGTAGGAGGGCAGGGAAAGTCCTGGTTTGTAGCATTTGCTTATTTTCCTCAGTTGAAATACTCCCATTATGGCAGGTTCCAAGACTGACAGGAGAGCACCATTACATAGCATACAAATAAAATAGGCATAAGTAATCTCAAGAACATAAATAAATAGGAAAATGTACTAGAAATAGTTACAATGTGATGAATTTTTATTATTTTTGTTACTTTGGGTTTTAATATAATTTTATTTATGGAATTTAATTTTTAATAATGGCTGTGCTTCACAACCAACTTGCAGAATTCTTCAAAATTCAACAGTTGGTTTTAGTGAGCCTTTAGGAGTCAGCTGCAGCACATTACTGGCTGGAACACAACACTAATATCCTACATTCAGTGACTATTCACAACACACCAGGCCCATGACACACCAGGCCATTACATCAGACCTTATCACAAAAACCCTACAAGAGAGTATTACTCCCATCTCAGGGATGAGAAGTTGAGGTCAAAGAGACTAAGGGAGGTGCCTAAAGCCTCCCAGCTGGTAAGGGGCAAAGGTTGATCTTAAACTCAGCTCTGGCAGCCACACCCTTTGTTGTCCTTTGTTGAGTAGTACTTATACAGAGTTGATTCTCAAGTTCATAGGGACTGGAGTAAGGGCGCAGCATAGACTGTCATTGAGCTGACAGAAGAGTGTTGCAGATCCAGGCCACAGGAAAGACTATGGCCATGGTGGTCATAAACCTGACTTCTAGGCCCAGTCCTGCCTCCATCTGGCTGTGAGACCTTGGGCAAGTAGGTTACTATCTTTAGCCTTCCATGACATGGTGACATTTAAATGAGGTTGGTGTCCTTTCAGTTCCTGCAAGTCCTCAAATTGGTCTTGTTCCTTGGAATAACCCCTCAAATACTTGCTCTGGTGGGTGTGTCCTGCTATATTGTGAGCTTTCCTTTAAAACCTTGTGTTTTCTTAACACATCCCAGTATTGAGCCACACCCTGTGTGGTTTACATCCGACCTCCTCTTTTATATGCAAAACTAATAAAGAGAGAATGGAAAGCATTAGGAGTCAATGCCTTGAATTTTGGGGTAGATATGACTGACCACAAAGTAGTAAAACAGTGCCAAGAACTCTCCAAGAAGAAAGGCTGGAGAGAACTATGTGCTTGTCTTTCTGTGCATTGCGTCATTCACAAAACAGCATATTATTATTTTGCCTGGTTCTTTGGGAATCACTATCACACAAAGAGCAGGCCTGTTCCTTGCATGTGAGAGTACTCCAAACTTTCTGAGTCTATATGCACAGAGGGAGCTCTAGGATCCTCCTCTGAGGAGAGAAGCACCCCATTGTGGCTGCAAATGTCTTCCTGAGAAGGGGGGGGATGGTTCATGAATTCCTGGGGACTCTCCCAGCATTGGCTCCTTCTCTTCTCATTGCTGGGCCTCCAAGGGGCAACAGAGACCTTTCATAATGACAGGATTTGGGAGAGCCATCTTTTTTCTAAATGCAGAGATGATACTTAAAAGGTAGCTATGCAACCCTGGACGGCATGATGGTACCGTGAAAAGGGCTGACTTCTCCTAGTCAAGTCCTAACACACTTACTATCATAAAGAGGGACGTAATGAAAAGAATCCTAAAGCAGGGGACAGAAGACAGTAACTGCTGTGTCACCAATAAGCTCTGTGTCCCAAAAAGGTCTCTTTCCTTCTCTCTGCCTTACTTTACTGATCTGCAAATGGGATTATATTCATTGATTTTCTACTTCAATGATATTTTCTGAGAATCAAATGACCTAATATCTGTGGGAAATCAAAGTTGTACAAGTACATTACATTGTACAAATGCAAGCAATTGCTACCATATACTTACAGATGTGAACAAATGTAAGATAAATAACACATGAAGAATAATAGTGGCCCATAGTAGTGAATATTGTTATTATTACAAATGCAGAACACACAGAAGAACTGTGATGTCTTACCTGTCTTTAAAGAACATCACTTCTCCTCGAATCGTAGTGATAGCGTCGAAGGTTAGCTTACTATCACACACTTGTGGAGTTTGTGGGCCTGTTGGCTGGTTGGGATTTTGGGAAGGTCCTAAATAAAATAAAAGACTTGGAGTTAGTTTTGCCTAGTGTTGGAAAACTGAACAAACATGAAAAACAGCTTCTTAAGAGGTACAGCCAATGGTCAATTTCTTCGAAATAGACGTAAAGACCAGTAGGCCACTGTTCATGGCTTTTTCTTTATACTCACCATAGATGGCTTGGATGCCATCAATGTCATCCTGAGCTAGCTGAACATCACCACTGAATGTGTAGGTGGGGTACATCAAAGCCCCAATGTCAGTAGAATGAGAGAGTCCAAGGGAATGCCCCAATTCATGAGCCGCAACACGATACAAGTTGTAATCTAAAAGGAGCAATAAATGCACGTGAAATTATTTGAAAAATATTCACACTTGAGACATTTAGTTAAGGAATAATACACAACTCTACAAGGACTAATGCTCATAATTTGTCAGTGGCTTTTTGAAATATATATATTAATATAACTTTTTGCAAAGGCGGGAGGCATACATTTATCAATAATGAAGAGCCCTGTTAAAGCCTAAACTTTATCATTACAATGATACAATTAAAAGACAAACTCAGCTGACTCTAGCACAGATTAGTAAATCTTGTTAATGATTAGATGGCACATATTATTTCACAGAGAAGCAATAAATTTCTATTAACACTTAATATTTTTTCTTATGTATAAAACTGTTAAATGCTTATAGCTGGAAATTTTGGAAAACACAGAAACCTGCCCCCTTCCTTAATTTCCACATAAGCTTACTGCTACTGTTAAATTTTGCAGTGTCCTTCTAATAAAAAAGATTCAGTGTAGATGCCCACGAGTAAAACATTAAGGTTTTTGACATTTTCATAATAGAAATTTTAAAGTGGCCTGATTATCACCACTAAGATGTTGTACTAGCAGAAAGAACCTCTTGTATACTTTTCTAAATGCATCATTATTTTCTGAGTAGTAACAGAAAAGTGCATACTTATATTAATACATTCTTTCAGCTATATCAAACAATATTACAATGAACCACAAAGAGGTGGAGAATTGAGAGACGCAAAACTGGTTGACTTACTTCTGAAATTGTTGGTCCACTGTTCATCTTCATCAAAATGAGCATCCCCTCCAATACCTGGGCCTGGCTGAAAAGCATGAGCAAGGTTTCCTCCAGGTCCATCAAAGGGAGAATTATCCCGATGATCTGCAAGAAAAAATTCAACCAATGTCCCTCTTGGTTCTTATTCAGGCTGACCCAGGAGGGCAAGCATTGGCTTTGTGAGGAGGCCAACAGACTTCCATCAAATGTTACATAGTTTCCTACTTCCTTAAGCCCATATCAACACCCCTCTTAAACAAGGAATTCCAGCTGCAAAGCTGAAGAGATTTAGGTGCAAGGTAAAGCTAAGGTGAGAATAATTTCATGCTACAGGAAGAGCTTACCTCCCCTGACGAAGGATATCATGATATCTGCTTGGCCTTCAAAGACCTTGGTGAACGTCAGGGGTGAGGCATTACTCCAGAGTTGAAAGGCTTTCTCAATGGCATGGTCCACATCTGCCCTTGGCAAATCTGGTGTGTAATTTTCAATCCTTAGAATGAAAGGAAATAAAGACACATCAGACCTCATTTCTTACTGCTCCAATGGGAAATAGCATTCTCACTATGGTGCTCAGTCTGATTACCTGTAGGTCAGATGTGTTTGCTCCCAACGAGGGTTCCCCTGAGTGAGGACAAACCGTGCCACATCAGGCACCCCACATCTGGGCTGCTTCATCACCTTCAGGGTCTCAGTGTCTGGCTTCCCAGTCACCTTGAGCCCAAAGAATTCCTGCATTTGCTTCAATTTTTCTACCACGGGGCCACTGTTTCTCTTCTTCTCAATTTTATTCACATCATTCTTCAGGTCGTAGTAGTTTTCCAGGTATTTCTGATAAAAGATAAAATTACTGAAATGCTGGATGGAAAATATTTCTCATTTTTTGAAAAATTAATGACATGAAGTTTTTGCCAAAACAGAGAAACTACTTTTAAAGCTTATGTTTAGATTTCATGATCCTTATTGTGCTTATCATTGGTGCAAAAATGTAATTTCAGAGTAGAAATGTCCCTACCATTAGTTACAATGAAGTCAGAAATTCATAGCAGAGCAAGACTGGTAGAGCAAGATGTGCATACTGTTGCAAATCTACAGTTTATAGAGCAAGACTTGCATAATGTTCCTTCGATTCCCTCTCACCTCCAAATGGAACAGAAGAGTCTATGCATGGCTAGACACATTTATTGGGAGGGTGCTGTTCCTGACAAAATAACTTCTCTTTGCAGGAAATCCATCCTTAAATAAACTCCATTATACTACCGTGGAAAAATATAAACGAAAGACATGCATTACAGGCACATGTAATGCAGCATTTACCTGGACTACCTCCACATCTTGCTCTTGTGTTTCTGGAGCTGCTGGGAAGCTGTGAGACCCCAGGCCCCAGAGTAGTAGCAACAGCAGAGAAAAGCTGGGCATGCTGGCCTTTGTCTTCTTTCTCAGGGCAAAACAACTGATGGCTCCCACCTCTCTGCTGTTCTAATATCTCAGCTGGGAAGCTCTCTCTTTATATAGAGAGTACTTGCCCTTCCAGAAAGCTGGAGGCTGTCTGAGTCATGTTTTATAATATCCTCCTGATTAGCAATGAATTGCCTGAGCAATCATCAGAAACAGTGACTCTGAGCAGATTATTTGGGTTTGATTGGTGTTGTAATCTCATGATTAATGTCAAACAGGATGTGTGTGAAGGAGACAGGCTCCACCATGTAAACAGTTGTTTTCCCCAATTCATTGCTATCCTGTTTGAGAAAGGCTCTTGTTACACACACAGGTTACAGAGTACTCCATAGCTTTTTTGAAAAATGGATTTTGCTGCCTGATTCTCCTGGTCATAAAGTGCTCCAGGTTTCTTGCTCCCAGGCAGAGAGTAGAGTTACTAACACTGGGGGGCCCTATGGCTGTTTGGCACCTGCACTGACTGAAGCTCAGCTCCTCAACCACTCACTCTGTGGTGTTCTCTGGAGTTCCGGCCTTTGTTAAGCCACCTGGTACACTATGGCAATAGCACCATGGTTTCCCTTGATCTTTATTCAGGCCTAGGATTTGAGAGTCTTGCCTCAGAAGACCACTCGTCCACAGGTGGGGTGTGACATAACTCCCTGCTCTGTATAGACCTTGCCCTTCATCACCATGGAACAAACAGGATCCTTCTCTGAAACCTCTCAGAATGTACCAGGTAAGCAACAGACCCAGTGTGACTCTGGGGTCTTAGTTTTATACATCCTTGTTCCCTTCAATATGAGCACATCTTTGCTACTTAGGGCTAGGTAGCATTTATTAACCCTTTCATATATGCATTCATTCATGTATTTATGCATATTATTTAGCATCTCCTGCACATTAAAATAAATACACAGCCATGCAATGAAAGATGTACATTCATGTATTTATGTTACACATAAAATTGTCCTAGGTACCACCAGGGCCTTCCCTGCCACTCTTAGGGAGAGAAACTGATCTATCTCTGTGCCTTCTCTCGCCTCAGCCTCATGCCCCTCCCGCCTTTCTTGGAAGTGTTTACCTGAGAGATGAAGTTGAGAAACATTGGCCTGCGTTCTTCCCCTTCATCACCCGCGGTATCTCTCACCATTCCCATGGTGTCCGGTCTGCTTTCTTGGAACTTTTCTCACCTCACGATTACTGTTTTCCTTGCCATGCCAAGACAATGTCTTATTCATAAGCTATTCTTCAATATACCTTGGATTGATTTGAAAGAACTCATTTCCTCTCTAATCATTTAACCACAACTTCCTCATCTAAATGGAGTAATAAGTGACTTCAAAATGGTAAGAGGAATTGGGAGAATTCTCACAAAAATGAAATCGTCTCCTCACGAGCATTGTACAGAGACTGAAGAACATTTGCAATGCAAGTGACTCCAGCACAGGCAACAAAAAGAGCAAAAGGGGCTCTTTATATTAGAGTTTGTTTTAAAAGTCAAACGTTGGCAGACACACTCCAACTGTTGGGGAATCTGGTCAGTGTGAAGAGGTTACCCCTAGCTCCACTGAGTCCTGGCAAGCCAGGGTCTCTAGGTTAACTCAGGAGAGCAGCATTGTGACCATCTGGGATTGGGCAATAAATTTCATAAGCTGTCACCCTGGAAGAGTCTCATAAAATGTCCCACTGGCAAGAGTCTGCACATCCTACTGTTTAGAAGTTTTCAAACTTTTGTAAACTACTGTATCCTTTGCTTAAACAAAATCCCTTTTGGGAAACTATTTGCAAACCAGATGAAAGCAGAGGTTCTCTGATGGAAGTTGGAAATGGGGCCTCAGAGTCCCACCCACATGACACCCACATCGTCCCGCCCTCTCTGGCAAAGTCCACCATTTTCCCCAGGTCTGAGTCCAGAGCTATTACCCTAAACACTCACAGTGTTTCGTTACATGTCAGGGTTGCTGATGTGGATTGGCAACTGGTTGCTTAGAACAGCTTTTCGTGAAATTTCTTCCTGAAATAACAAAGAATTTTAAATTAAGTTACGGTTAAACAGCCAACCTCATAGATTCACATGGTCCCAAATCTTGAAATTTCCAGTTAGGTATTCATAGCAGAACTTCTAATATAGCACGTATGACTTCTGGGCTAGTGCTAGTGTGTGATTCATTTGAGAGTAAAAAAGAAAACATAAATCTAGAACAGAAAGTTGGAGTTGAAATCCTCCCAAATCCTAGCAATGACTAGACTTAGCATAGTTTTCAAGAAGCTCAGAACAAGCTAAACTTGTATTTGCTCTTCACATCCAGATGATTTTATTCTTCTGGGATCATCTTCCCCTGCAATTCCCTTTTGTATGTAATTTTGTGGAAATCCTTCTACCCCTTATGCCCTGGGAGAATAACTGCCTTAAGGAGGCTCTCGTGAGTGTGGTTGTGTCGACCGACTCCTAACTGTTTCCAGGCAGGCAAACTATTTCCATGGTTTCTTGGTTGTTTCATGCTGGCTGCTCTGTGAAAGGGCCTCAAATATGTTTGTAGTTTTCCATATTAAATTCAATCTTGAAATGTCAATCTTGCTTCATTTTTGCTTAATGCTTGGAAATCAGCCTTTCTAATTTTATAACTCCATTTGAGTGTCAGATATTTTTCTATTTTTTTATCCTACAAGTCTTGAAATAGTCTTTAGCCAGAAATTTTAAATATTTAATACCGCTCTGTTTTGTTTTGGAAGTAACATGTGGGAAAAAAGTTGTATCACCCTCTATATTCATCATATGGGTACATGACAGCTTATGGATGACCACTGTTAGCCAGGCACTTAACAGACACCTGGTCCACACTGGTCCACACTGGTCCCGTCAGTCCTCATGGCTGTCCTCCAGGTAGAAATGATTGACCCATCAACCCTGAGTCCTGGGTCACACAGGTTCAGGGGCAGTCACTAGTTGAACACGGGTCTATGTGACTGTCTAGACGTGTCACACACAGGGACACAAACACACAGTATACAGATCTTGCTTCTCTAACAAAGAGAAAGTGTCTGGAGACACAAGGAGCATTACATTAACTCCCTCATGTCCACAATAATGTGCCTATGCCACCACCCTGTCCCTCGGGCCTGAAAGAATCTTCCCTTCAAGCTACAGCTCAATCTCCCTTATTTCCCTCACCAAACTTCCAGAAATTGTCATTTGTATTTACAACCTCAATTTAGTAAGTGTTCGCAAATGATTGTTGAATGAATTAATGAATGAATAAATAAATACTTAAATGACACTTAAATAAACTATTTCTCATTAGGCTCAGTTGTCTGCGAAAAGTTTTATGCCCATGGGTAGGTTTTGATGTCTTTTACTCTCCTAAGACTAAAGTTATTTAAATTATCACAGAAAGAAATTGGATGTATCTCCTGACTAGGGATTTTAAATGAAGCACAGCACATTTATTTTTGGTGATTTGCATGTCATGCTATAATCATTTAGTGTCTGATTATTTTGAGCACTTTACTAATTTGCCAATAATATTTTCTCATCTACGTAATTGATTGAACACCCTGGAAAATGCTTATAGGGAGCACATCTTGGAAACAGACTTTTGTAGCTACAGCTCCCCTTTAAGGAAGTTCAAACCAAGGGCCCTGCTGGGGCTGAGTCCTGCTTGCACCATAGCTCAGCTCAGACCTGTCGAAACCATTCTTTCTCAGCCCTCACATCTGTGTGTATGAATTTGAGATCATGAGGACCCTTAGGACACTGCTGTGAGATTTTGATCATGTGCCCAGAATATGACTTGCTTGTTCAGGAGTCCTGATATATATATACGTGTGTGTGTGTGTGTGTGTGTGCTTGTTCTAGACCTTTCATTCTATGATTCAGATTTCAAATTATATTCTGTTGTTGCAGAAGTTTCCTGTATTTTTGACAAAGTGGAGTGTTCTCTAAGCCCAATATCCAGCTCTTTTTACTTTCTCTTAACTACTGATACTTCACCTATAATTCTATACAATGACAGCTAGAATAGTCAGATGTTATTCCTTGAATCAGTTAACATGATTTCTGGGTGAAAGAAAGAGAATTTAACATTTACTGGGCTTTCTGTACCTTTAACATACACGCCTATATTTTATCCTTGCAATAATCCTGTGGAACAGTTAGGGAAAATACTATTATTTCTATTTTATAGATGAAGACACTATGGCAGCTTTCCAAGATTAAGTCTTTTGTCCCTGTCTTCCCACTAGCAAGTGATGGAGACAGAAACTTGAAAATAGGTATTTGGTTGCAAAACCAGGTGATTCAGCTCTTAACACAAATGTTTAAACTATGCAGACATTTCTGTGTATTGACATGGGGATGTATTTTTTAGTTCTAATAGAAAATTATTGATGAAACCAATGAGACTGCAGAGCCCATTTTTGCTTGAACTGATATCTGTACCTGTGATTTCAAGCCTTCTCTCTTCCATGTAAGTGTTTCTTTCCCTTGGCACAGATTTGTCCCCTCATCCTGTGAGCGTGGCTGCCCTGTGAAAGAAACTGATGGTCACAGTGCTAAATATTGTCATAACCTGGTGCTCCTTGAGCAGTTTCCTTCTTTTTTTCATCAATCTTATTGCTTCACCTTAACGTCAACCTTTACCTTGGCCTTGACCTTACCCCCTCACACTGCATTCTCAAATTACTACTCACTCTTACATTTGAAAAAGGCAAGTGGCTTTTCCTCACTTTACATTCTCATCAATCCTTTTTAGCATGTGATACTCAGTCTTGGGAATACTCCTTTCCTTAGCTTGGGAGTTTCTCCATTTTGCTTTTTCTCCCTGTATGTTTCTGATTATTTCCTCTCCTGTGCTGGCATCTCTTCCTGTATCTTCCTCTTGAATCTAGCCAGTCACCAAGGTCCTGTTCTCAGTCCTCATCTTTAATCTCTGACCACTGTTTTTCTAGGACAGTCTTATTTACTCCCACAACTTCAACCAACATCCCCACACAAATTCCTTCCTAAACTGGGGCCCTACTTTTTTTTTTTCTTTAATTTCTATCTCCTAGTTTCAACTGCCACCAGGACACCTCCACCTGGATATGTCTGGTATCATTTCCTTTTAAACCAGGACTTTTATTCCTCACTTTACTACTTCTTATCTAGTACAGAGCTTCCTAAACCACTGACCTGGGTTCAAATCCCAACTCTGCAAACTACTGGCTAAATAACCTATAACCCAACCTTTTTATGTCTCAATTTTCTCATCTGAAAGATGGAAGTAACAGTAATACCTGCCTTAGATGTTTGTTCTGAGAGTGAAATAGGAGGATACATGTAAAATATGTTAGGACAATGACTAACAAACATTGAGCACACAAAAAATATTTGTAAATGTTTTTTATGACTAAAATGCTTTAGTGGTTTCCATTGTCTAGCCAAGCAAATACAAACTAATTGTAACACTCAAGACCTTCCACGCTCAGGTCTAAAAATGACTTACCAGTTCCACTTCCCACTCATTCTACCCCCTTCCAAACAAACTGAATTACATCATTTTTTAAATGTGCCTTGCATCATGTTCCCCTGCCTTTTCCTACTTTTTATTCCCCTCTATTGCTACTTAGTACAATTCTACTCATTCTTCAAGGTCCAATTTAAATGATACTTCGTTGACAAAGTTTTCTGTTTTCTCCCTCTGTGAGATAATTCTACTCTAAATTTTCACAGAGCCTTACATTTTCTTAAAATCCTTTTCATATTTTCCTTATCTGGACATCACTCTCCTAACAGAAGGTAATTTGTTGGAAAAAAGGCTGGTGCTATATTTCTGTTTGTGTCTCTTCCCATTCTCCAGGGCTTATGAGGTTGCTTTGTACAAACGTGCTCAACATGGAAAATGTTAGGTTAAATTCAATAGAATAGGAAAAGTGACACATTATAATTTTGAAGGTAAGTGTCCCTTTTTTCATTAAAAATTCTTTCAATTTGCAAGGCTGAGGTGAAACGCAGTCAATATATATGCTGAAATGGTTAAGCCCAAGGAACCATACTGAACTCCTAAAGAAATTATATTTATCAGATTGCCATAGTATATGTAGACAACATCATATTGGTTACGTACTCCCCTGACTTTTGTATAAATAATTTAAATACATACAGACTTAACTCACTCCCACTTAGTAAGCATGTCTAATTTATAAGGTGTTAGGCTGCATTTTAGGAATTGCAAAAATATTCAGACACCAATTTTGCTCTCAGAAGCTAATTTTCTCATGAAATGCATGCAGCCTAATTATTGTATAAATTATTATTTCTTCAAGTAGCTGTTAAAATTTTAGATGTAGATGAACATAGATGCAAAAATCCTCAACAAAATACTAGCAATCTGAATCCAAAATCACATCAGAAAGATAATCTACCACAATCACATGGCTTTTATAACAGGAATACAAAGATGGTTCAACATAGGCAAATCAATAAATGTGATTCACCACATAAACAGAATTAAAAACAAAAGCCTCATGATCATCTCAATAGATGCAGAAAAAGCATTTGATAAAATCTAGCACTCCTTCATGATAAAAACCCTCAACAAACTAGGCATAGAAGGAACATACCTCAAAATAATAAAAGCCATATATGACAGACCCACCACCAACATTGCGCTGAATGGGGAAAAGTTGAAAGCATTCCCCCTAAGAACTGGAACCAGACAAAGATGCCATCTTTCACCACTTCTAACATAATGCTGGCAATCCTCACTAAAGCTATCAGGCAAGAGAAAGCAATAAAGGGCATCCAAATTGGAAGAGAGGAGGTCAAACTATCCCTGTTTGCTGAGGATATGATCGTATACCTAGAAAACCCTAAGGACTCCTCCAAGACTGTTAGATTTGATAAATGAATTTAGTAACCTGAATTCTCAGTTTACAAAATCAATGTACACAAATCAGTAGCATTTTTATGTGCTAATACCAACCAAGCTGAGAATCAAATCAAGAACTCAATCTCATTTACAATAGCTGCAAAACAAAACAAAACAAAACAAAACAAACCTAGGTGTATACTCAACCATGCAAATTAAAACCACAATGAGATACCACCTTACCCCTGTTAGAGTGGCCATTATTTAAAAGTCAAAAAACAGTAGATGTTGGCACTGATGCAGTGAAAGGGAATACTTATACACTGCTGGTGGGAATGTAAATTAGAACAAACTCTAGGAATAATTGTATGGAGATTTCTCAGATAAATCTCTATGGATAATTGTATGGAGATTTCTCAGATAACTAAAAGTAGATCTACCATTCAATCAGAAATTCCACTACTGGGTATCTAGCCAAAGGAAAAGAAGTCATTATATCAAAAAGACTCCTGCATTCATATGTTTATCACAGCACAATTCACAATTGCAAAGGTGTGGAATCAACCTGAGTGCCCATCAACTGATAAGTGGATAAAGAAAACATTATATATATACACATACACAAATACATACATATATACATGCACACACACCATGGAATGATACTCAGCAATAAGAATGAATGAAATAATGTCATTTGCAGCAACTTGGATGTAACTGTAGGCCATTATCCTAAGTGAAGTAACTCAGGAACAGAAAACCAAATACTGCATGTTCTCACTTATAAGAACATGAGCTATAGGAAGGCATGATCATACAGAGTGGAATAAGGAACTTTGGAGACTTGGAAGAGGGAGGGTGAAAGGCAGGTAAGGGATGAAAAATTACCTGTTGTGTACAATGTACACTATTCGAGTAACAGGTACACTGGAAACACAGACTATACAATTCATTAATGGAACAAAAAACCATTTGTATTCACTAAATCTATTGAAATAAATTTAAAAAATTAAAATTTTAAGTGTAATTTCTATTACGCCAATGAATATTTATGTGGGCATATATCTCCAAGATTATTATGGAGGACAACAGAGAAAATAAGATTCAAAATGCAAGTGTGTGCTTTCCAGAAAATTTATGCAGAAATTTCTTAAGGGCCAAAACAAATTTAACCAAAGTCCCTTTTTTACTACCCATCTAAGCACGCCTCTTTCAGTTCTGGTACTTAGTACCAATAACAGATCCTGTCATGTTGGCATCAGTTATGTCAGTTGGATTTTCTTGGATAGTTAAGTGGCGAGGGACTTAAAGGACCTGTGTGGTCAGACAACTGGCTGGACTATTTCAACAAGCCCTGCCTGAAAGAGTCCTCTGTTGGGTCCTAGGAAGCTGATGAAAGTGAATGGCTGTCAAACTGTTCTGCACACCAAAACAGGAATAAGTATTAGTTGGGATTTGGCATAGGGCTGAGGACCTGAGATTAGTCAATTTCAGACTCACATAATACACTATACGGAATTTCAGAGATTCATTCCATTTCAGAAAGGAGACCTTTGAAATGACTCATAAAAAAATTTAATCTTAGGGCCGGGTGCAGTGGCTCCCACCTATAATCCTAGCACTCTGGGAAGCCAAG
>CAUYRT010089503.1:0-108751 GCA_963574885.1 Lepilemur ruficaudatus
AGCTACTCGGGAGGCTGAGGCAGAAGGATTGCTTGAGCCCAGGAGTTTGAGGTTGCTGTGAGCTAGGCTGATGCCACGGCACTCTACAGCCCGGGCAACAGAGTGAGACTCTGTCTCAAAAAAAAAAAAAAAAAAAGAATGAAGTCAGGGAATTAAAATGTGAAGAAGGCAAAGGAACACGTTATGCTGATATTGAGAGGAAAAGCATTCTAGGAAACGGAAATAGGAGTAGAAAGTTCTTAAGGTAGGAATATGCCAGAGATATTCTATAAACAGCAAGGAAGCCAATGTAGCTGGAGACATGTGAGCAAGGGAAACAGTGGTTGGAAAGGAAGTCCAAAAATTAATGCCAAATCACATCATGTAGGGTTTGAAGACTATTTTGTTGTTGTTGTTCTTATTAAGACAGAGTCTCACTCTGTTGAGAAGACTATTTTTAAGGACTTTATTTTTTACTTTCAGTAACATAGGAGTCATTGGAGAGATCAGAGAAGATCAAGACCATGATCTGACTTACAGTTTTTTAAGAAAATTACTATACTTCTGAGTTAATAGGAAACACAGGGGGATAACAGTAGGAATAGAGAAACCATTTAGGAAGATATAGAAATAATCCAGGAGAGAAAAATGGTGGCTTGGATTAGAGTGATAGTCACAGAAGTGATAATATGTCTATTTTGTCTATATTTTAAGTTGGACCCAAAAGGCTTTCTAATTTTCAGATGTGTCAATAAAATGAATTCAAGGTTTGGGGCCTGAGCAGCTGGGAGGATGCTGTGTCCATTAACGGAGATGGGGAAAACACTAGATAAAGAAGGTATAAGAGGGAGTTCAATTTTGGCCTGGTTAAGTTTAAGATATATATTAGGTACCCAACTAGACATGTCTAGAAAGCAGTTGTATATACAAGCCCAGGAGTTCAGAAGGGAATACAGCTAGAAAGAAAAAAAATTGGGAGTTGTCAGCATATAAACTGTGTTTAAAACCCTGTCACTGGGTGTAGCCACCAAGAGGACGGATGGACAGAGAAGAGGTCAAGGGACTGAGCTTAGAGGCACTCCAAAACTAAGAAATTGGAGAGATGAAAGGGAATAAGCAAAGGATACTGAGGAGAAGCAGCCTGTAAAGTAGGAAGGAAGCCACAAGAGTTTGGTGTCATGATAGCTGCTACATAAATAAAAGTGTTTCCAGGAAAGGGAAAAATTAGCTGTGACAAAATGAAGACTGAGCAAGGACTATTGGGTTTAGCAGTATGGGTATCGTGGCTGATATGGCAGGAACACTTCTATGAAAGAGGTGCAAGCCTTATTGGAATGAACTTAAGAGAAAATGGAGAGTAACTGAGAATACTAAATATAGAAATCTTTTTCAAGGGGTGTTGTACAGGGATATAGAGAAATGAGAAAGTTTGTGGAAGTAGAAATAGAGTAGAGAAAGGGCTAAGATGGGAAAAATACCATGTTTGTGTGCAGATGCATTATATTGTGTAGTAATTCTAATGCTATGAGATAGATTTTATTTGCTCCTATTTTTCAGGGAAGAAAAAAAAAAGATACTGAATCAGATTATGAAATTTGCCCGAGAATCCTTCCATTGAATTAACATTAACAAGCATTTACCGACAGATTCTTTGATTCTGGAGCCCCTACTCACTGATTCATCAGAGACCCTGTCCTCTCAAGAACAAGCACAGGAAGAGAACAGGGGAATGGATTCTTCTCCCTGTGATGAGGCCAGTGGTCCATTTACATTGTTGTTGATGCACATGTTTGTTTTCTAGGACTGACTTGTGTACCCACACTTAAGATGCTCTCCTAATAGAGTGCCACACACAAAACATTGCTTATATTTTATTGTTCATAATAGATACTGTTGCTGACCTTTAAATTTAAAAAAATTGTATTAATATATAAAAGCAATTGCTTACAACTTGATAAAAATAGAATCAGGAGATCCAAGTGGAAAATGGTTTTGTAACAGCATACATAGCAAAGATAAAAAGTAAGGGATGCAGTATATCTAAACTCCTGAGCACTTTTATTTTTAATGCTCTTTTATTTTAATGAGTTATATTCTTTTAGGAATTAATATGGATATATGCTATATGGTATATACTAGGAGACTCAGTTCATATACTTTTATAAATGAAAAGTAATTTTTTAGTTATTGAGGTGCAAAGATTTATATACTATAAAAGTCTAAACATTTTGCATACTCCAACTTATGAGATAAATTATTCTCTATATACTTTCCTTAGTTAAAATCAGCCAGTGCATATTTATTCTGTGTGATAAGTATCCATAGGAAAAGGAATTGTATTCCTTTCTCATTATAGATATCTGAGGTTTTATTTATTCTTTAAACAACTAAATACATTGTTATTGTATTTATCCAAAAACTAATTAATTCAGTTTCTTCCTCCAACATCACCAAATTAGGCTACCCTGCTGGTGGGGAGTTAGAATACTGAAAGGAAAATAATTTTGAGATGGCTTAAATTCATTCTTGTGAAAATTAATGACTATGTAAGGAGAAAAACATGCTTCCAGCAAAGAAGCAAACATAGAGATAATTAGAGAGCATTCAATAATATAAAACTAATATTTTGTGACTCATATTCATGTTCTTCCATTTGATGATCATTCCAAAGCTTGGTAAAGGATATGTTACCAATTACTTTCTTTGAAAAATACATCCCACTGAAAAGAAACTATCAAGCAACTGGAAAAGATTATAGGTGATGATATAGAAAATGTTCATGTAATAATGAGTATTCTTTATAATATAAATATTTCCTTTGATTTCACAAAATCACATTATATGAAAATGAGTTTGCTTGTGTACTCGGTGCATAAAAGTGCTTAGAAAAATAATTATTTCTATCTTTTCTTTTGACAGTATAAAGGATGTATATATGAATGTAGGCATGAATTTAAGAGTATATTTAATTCTCTTGATTAAAATAATACACATCAAATAGTATAAAGAGAAAGCTAAATGTTGCCTCCCATTTCCATTCTCACAGATCTGTAAGACTACACTGTTAAATAATTGTATGATATTCTCACACCTTTATCCTACCAGTCAGTAGATAGAGACCTAACCCTATCTTTTGTACCGCTAACAATCTCTAATGCATATATGTACTTACACACACACTTTTATGTGAATAGAATCATATGTACAATCTTGGTGCTATTTTATATCATTATATCCCCTTCCTTTTTTCTTCACTCTAATCCATTCTCCATGTCTCCACTTCACCACAATCATAACCGGAAGTCCTAGGTACTGCATCTAAATCATCTGAGTGTCAAAATCTGTATTTTCCATGCTCTTATACACACACAGATGGAAATTTTATATAATGTATAAAAATATACTCAGAATAATTATCACACCATTTTGTGTGCTATTTTCACTTAGCAATAGCTTGTGACAATTCCAAATCACCCCAGGTCATATAAGTCAGCTTCAATCCATTCCTTTAAATGGCTAAATAATATTCTATGTTGTAAATGTACCATTACTTATTTGACCAAACTTGCATAATTCTAATTTTGTAGACTAATAATAGCCTCTTAATTGTTAAGGATTTTGAGGTACTGAATTAGTGAACATTTGCAGAAGTGTTCATATTCAGACACTTCTGTGTCTCCTGGTCTTCCAATAAGGACCTTCTGTCACTAGCCTGGAACCCACCTTGGCAAGAGGTAGGTTGAAATGAAAGCAACTGTATACAATTTAAAAATAAATGAAACATCTACAGATAAGCTAGAGTGCACTGCAATGAAATTTTATTTCCAAAATTTTATGACCCAATTCAAAATAAGACTGATATAAAATGGAAATAAATTGAATATCCATCTAGAATCCATTTTTAAAAATTTCAATAGCTATTTAAATTTTGTAGCCTCTCCATCAGTTTGTCAGAGGTGCCAGTAAGTCCTCTTTGCATTACATTTTTCCCCAAATTGGATTCTGTGCTCATTTGCACTTAACTTTTAAATTATAGTAACATTAATTGAGAAAATAAAGCATATGGATATAGCTGAGTTCATTAAAATGAATAGTTAATAAGTTTCTACTCATTTTATTAATTACTAACTTCATTTTATGTAAAATTATATATTCACATTTTAATAAAACTTTAAAGAAATTTGTTCATGCTTTACAGTATTAAAAGTATTTGTGTAGAGATGATCAGAGAAGTCATGTGACTGTATAAATCTGTCCCCATTGATAGCCATTTCAATAGATTTAAACAAAGCATTTGCTCTCAACCTGTAAACTGAATAAACGTTTATTCATTTGTGAGAGTAAAATAAGGTCATGTATGTGGATCTGTTTTATACATCTACAAATACTATATAAAGAACAGTGTTACCATAAAGTAATCACTTTCAAGAGGACATAACAAAATATTAATCTTTCATTCATTAACTAATTAGATTTTTAATATTTCTAGATAACACAAATAAGAATAGGACTGGCAAAGAGAGTGAATCAAACAATAATGTATAAAGAAAAGTGCCTTCTTTCAAGAAGGTCTTTTCTAAGAAATTTGCATCTAAAAGGTCATAGAATTTAAATATAGTGCCCTATCAATTTTCCAATTCAGCTTTCATTCACCCTATGTGCTACGCAATTGCTGTATTTCTGTAGTTATAAGGGATTATAAGACATTACGCCCAGTGTTGTCTGTGTATGCAATATATAGAAGAGAAATTGCATGGTAGTCAGAGGGGTTGAAATCAAAGCCCCAGATGCTTATAAAACATAATTTACTTGGCTCTTTGAGTTTCTTTCTTCAGACTTAAAATGTGACCTGATTGACACTATGGTGCTTAAATGGTGGTAGTGTTCACTGGGGATTTTGGGGTGGGGGGATGGACCCACATCTGAGGGATGTAGTGAGCACTGTGAAGGGGAGGGGCATGCTTGAAGTGGATTTGGGGATGGGTATTAGGGGTCTCAATGGGAGGTAGGAAATCCTCTAAAACTGATTTATGTGAGTAGCTGTACAACTTGGTAAATTTACTAACAACCATTTAATTGTACATTTAAAATGGAATAAAGACATGATATGTAAATTACACTTCAATAAAGACAAAAAAAAATGTGAGCAATAATACCTTCCTTAAAGTGTTATTTTGAAAGAGAAATAAAATGAAGCAGATTTGTCTATCAATCTATCCATCTAACTTTTGGCCAGTCTTCTCTTTCTAAATATGTCTTAATTCTTAGTGGACAATAAAGGATAACATAGAATAAAATGAAGAAGGAATAAAGGAAAAGTACATGCTGGATTACTCAACAGGCAAACTGACAGACATTGTAGTCACTTACTTTGTGACTTAGTAAAGCAAAGGCACAAAATATTTTTTTGAAGTTTCAAAATAATTTCTTGAAAGCATTTTGCATTAGATCATATGATGAGTATGCATAGGACTCCATAACGTAAAATAAATCCTAGCTTTTAAGGCATATATGTTTTTCACATTTTATTTTTTATTAAACAAAAAGTATATACTATATTTTAAAATTAAAATGTACTTTTTCTCTCAAAAGGTATTATACCGATGCATCTTTTTTTCACTGATATTCTAGAATTAAAAATATAACTCCTTTTGGAAAAATATTAAAAACATATATGTGCATTTCATTTTGTTTCCATTGGATACAAAACTCATGTATTAGACAATCTGTATTAAATTCAAGGGCACAGCAAACTTGGGATTCAACAAGTCAGCCCTTGTCTTTCTCCCCACCCACCCTAGAGGGTGGCTTTGAGGTAGGCCATCACGAGTAGGTTGGACTAAAATTCTCTCAGCCAGATCTGAATGTAAGCTCAGAAGCCTGAAGTAACAACGCATTGACTATTTTACATTTGTTTCATTTGGATTATGATTTGTCTGATCCAGCCTCACTCATCATTGTTTTTCCAAATTAGAATGAAAATAAAACTCTTTCCTGCCACTCTGATCCTATCTGATACCACTATGTGGTGTATTATTCCCCATTAGTACCTGCATTTACTTCTTGCTACCATGGCAACCACTTTTAGCAAAATCCTTGATATCAGATTCCCCATTTTCAATAGATAATCTGCATTGTTCACTTTTTGTTTTTCTATTTCATGCCTGCAAATTTTAGTATCATTCAACATATGTTTTACAGAATCTATTTTTATTTTAACCTCTTTTGATCAACTATAAATTTGTTTATAAAATAGCATTATGGTCTTAAACAAGCATAAGAAAACAGATTCCTAAAAATGTCCATTTTTTGCTTCCAGAAAGATCAATTCAGTGACAAAAGGGTCACTTTTCTTTCTAGAAAAAAATTGTCTTGTGGCTTCTAGAAATCATACAACTGTGCATTCCAATAACATGCTGACTTTTAAAACCGGCACCATCACTCATTTTTGGTTTTTTGTTCACTAGCTAACCCTATTCTTATAGTAGGTTGTTATAAAAGCAAACCACCTAGACAAGGAATTTAGTTTTGTTCCTTATAGGACACCTTACACAATTTTCTCCAACATTTTGCTAAAATTCAATGGCTTTGTCATTTGAGGTTTTATTTTAATTATCCAAGATGAAATGTACTTTAATTAGTTATGCTGAAATTATTATTCATGTTGGAGAGTCACTGTGTCCTATAATTTCACTTACAAGCTAGGATTTCCATAGTTTTGTTTTTCAAGAAGTACAACAGTTTATCTTTAGCCACGAGAAAGAGACAAGCAAAATTTTTCAAGAGTGATGTGAGCTCTCAAAGCAAATAGCCTTTCCTGAGCAAATGGTTTATACAGACAAGTGAGATGATTGGATTTTTACAAAGAACTATGAAGCCATTTACCATAAAAGACAAAAAATCAGGAACACTGGAAATTGTAACTTAAATTTTACATAATAAAATGTAAAGGACAGTGAAGTGACAGACAAAATGTGCACAAAAAATGTGAAAAGCAAATCATATACAGCTAAGATATGCAAACTTCACAATTTTTAAAGTTTTTGAAATTCCAGACATCGTTTAAATGCAGAAAGATATTCTGAATTTATATTTCTATTCCATAAAAATTCTTTTTTCTTTTTTTAATTATTATGGGTACATAATAGTTGTATATATTTATAGGGTACATGGGATGTTTTGATACAGGCATGCAATGTGAATTAACCAAAATAGGGTATTTGGGCTATCTAATAACCTCAGGCATTTCTCATTGCTTTGTGTTAGGGACATTCCATTTCCACTGTTTTAGTTATTTCAAAGTATACTTTAACTTATTGTTAATTATAGTCACTTTGTTGTGTCATCAAATATTATTCATTCTACATAAAAACTGTATAAACCTTATTTCTATAAAGTTTAAAGATTTGGACTAAATAATGACTAAATATGTAGACGATTTTTTTTTTCAAATCTATATTCCAAATGTTTTGCTACCCAATGCCAACCACCCTGAAGTTTTCAGTTATCATCAGGTATGGTATATGGAGACTTCCTGTCTTGTGGAGGTCTCCAAAACAGGAAACAGTATGATTTGAAATATCTACTATTTATTTCTGTGAGATCTACTGGTCTGAGAGCTGACCCTCCCTGTCTGCCAAATCCTCAAACATTAATCACCAAGGATTGTTTTGGGAATAATAAATTCATTTTTACATCTTCTCTTATTCCAATATATACTGCAATATCCTTGCAATAACCACCTTACCTTCTTTCCCATACAAATTTCAGTTTGATTATTTAAAATCATGTTTATGTTGAGAATTTTTGCATATATTTAGACTACACTCAGATTTTCTATAGTAATATCAGATATGGTTGTATTAGGATGGCAGGAGAACTGGATTAGAAAATAGAAAGCACAAATAGATACATGGTTTAGCACAAATAATTTTTCATTTTCATTTCCACAAGTGCAAGAGAGTTGCTAGACATACTCTAGAAAAAGGGCATCGCGCCGGGCGCGGTGGCTCACGCCTGTAATCCTAGCACTCTGGGAGGCCGAGGCGGGTAGATAGCTCAAGGTCAGGAGTTCAAGACCAGCCTGAGCAAGAGCTAGACTCCGTCTCTACTATAAATAGAAAGAAATTAATTGGACAACTAAAAATACATGTAAAAAATTAGCTGGGCATGGTGGCGCATGCCTGTAGTCCCAGCTACTCGGGAGGCTGAGGCAGCAGGATTGCTTGAGCCCAGGAGTTTGAGGTTGCTGTGAACTAGGTTGATGCCACGGAACTCTACAGCCTGGGCAACAGAGTGAGACTGTGTCTCAAAAAAAAAAAAAAAAAAAGGGGGGGGGCATCGCTTCTCACTGCTCCTTCCTTCCTGTGTTCTGCTCTAAAGCAGAGAAATTTGAATCTGGTGGATCACATTTGCTGTACTGAGATGGATCACAGCTGTGATGGGTGGAATTTTCAAAAGGTAAAAGATACAGATCAGGTAGAAGTGCTTTTTTCTTTTCACTTTTTTCAAAGTGACTGGAGTGATAAATTTCAACTATGTTTTTTTTTTTTCCTATCTTTGGGACACTTTCTCTTCTGCCTTGTGGTAGGTAAATTTTTGACAAACATTTGCTATTCCTTAGTGTTCAGAAAGAGATGATTATAGTTTAGTGTCCTTACAAGTGTACCATTAGTTTTATTTATATATTTTAACATGTTTACAAATTTTGTTTATATATGTATACACACATGTACACACACATACAGATCTTTCTGAGAGCTTTACTCGTATTCTGTTGCTAGTCTTTCATTTTACTGCTTTAGGATTTTAGCTCCATTTCCTTTGGCTAAAAGAATTGCCTTAAGTTGCTACTCAAGGAGAAAAAAAGCAAAAAAAGTCTGAAAACAATCAAAAATCTCGAAATTGATCAGAGTGAAAAATGTTATCGTATCTGTGAAATTTTTCGTGATAATTTTCTTTCTTCCACATTTATTCTTTCAGACTATTTATTGAGCTCCTACTACATACTAGGATCTTTAATATAATGACTCTCATTAAGCATGCAATTTAGAATGGGAAAAAAAGAGTGCGCATATAAAAGAATACATAAGCATATGATTATGAATTGTGCTAATGAAGCTAATAGGCAAAGAAAAGGAACACATACTGACAGAGGAAGGATGCTTAGAAAGGGTGGCCAGAGAAAACCACAATGTGGATAGGACACTTACGCTAGACCTGAAGGATGAAAGGAGAGAACCATGAGGGGATCAGGGCAGGGATTGCCTAGCAGAGGGAGGAGCCTAGGCAAAACCTTAAATTAAGAAAGATCCCAGAATGATCAAAACACGAAAGGAAACCCTTGCAGTTGGAACAAAGTGGCCAAGATGAAAAGTGCAGGAAGTGATTTATGCACTTAACTTCAGTGGGGGAATTTAGTAGACTTTTCATTTTCTGCACTGTTACACTCCATCAGCGTGAAGAACAAAGATATCAGTATTTTTATGTTTGATGTTTGGGATACAAATATGTAGATTATTACCTGTATTTTCATTCCCCCGCTACATAGTCTGAGAACTTTTCTGCATCTCAGTCTCGTAGTTTCACTCCTTGTACGAAATTCCTTGATTTTTGTACAATTTTGTACAAAATTCCTTGTTTTTTTTATACAAAATACATTTTTGTATTTTAGCATCCTGAGAATGCTAATCTCAGATCAATTCCTTGATCTGAGATTAGCATTCTCAGAATGCTAATCAGGATCACAAATAATACACTAAACCCAATTACCATATTTTCCTGGGTAGTGCAGCTTATAAAATAGTGATTAAATAGCACTTATCACAGTTCAATTTAACACTTCTTAATGGTAATTGCAACGAATAAGTCATTTTAAAATTTTTAAGCAAGCCATATTTTCCGGGACACATTTTTTAATGCAAATCTTGAGTCCAATAACGATGAATTAGCCTTCTTTTATTTTTCCCCCAGATTAAAAAATAGAAAAGACATCTACATCATTTACTTGAAATGTCAGAAGAAATTCTACTAGGAAAGGGCAGATGTAATATGTCTCAGCAGGTTATAGGCCCTACCTTATTATAAATATGCAATTATAAATGTTAAATAGAATTAAGAGGTTAAGTAAGACAAGTTAAAAAACATGAATTTGGAGTAAGGATCAGGAAAATCTCATTTTTTATTGCTACCATCTGATCAGGTTTCCCCATAAGGTTTAAAGACATGAAATTCTAGAGCATCTCAACAGTAACATTAATAAACGATGTTCCAAAACTTGTCTCCTGAGAGGTCATTCAATCTTTAGCATTGAATAGTTTTGCTTTTGCCAAGTGAAAGCTGATTGGTGCATGATTCAGTGAATGTGTATGCATGTGCTCATGTAGTTCACATGTATTTTGTCTCCAATCTTCCCTGAATCCTTTACATAATAGAGGTACAAAAACATGTTGTAGTCCCACTGGAACATCCACACAGCTCAATACAGATACTTCCCTCTTTTAAAAAACCAGTATGTCCTGGGACTTTGATTTGAACCATGTATTTGACCCTTTTACAGAAAAACATATCCCCTCCGGCTCCTCTTCGTGTAGTCTGTGCTTGGCTTTTATTTAGCATTTAGCTAGGGCAGGTCTAACCTGCCGAGAATTGGATAGAGAGCATTGTTTTTTAGAGCTCTATGGCTCATGATTGCCTTAAGAATCTCAGCTGAGCTTTGACATTTAGACTTTAGAAAAAGAAGCAAATTCTACATCTTTAGTCATATCATGAATCATTCAATATACATCCCTTTAGACTTGGTCCTAAAGTAGCCCTGAGTTAAAAAGTCAAAGGCAGATTCTTTCCTCACATCTCACTTGTGTGTTTAAAAAAAAGAATTATTTCGTACAAAAGGTGGTTCAGTTGAAACAGATCAATAAGTAGAAGCATAAAATCTATCTTCTATTCACCAGATTGCTAAAATAATTAGTATGAGACTAGTGAGATCTTTAGGCACTTTTTTGTTTTATTTTAGAAGTCAAGAGAGAAATATGAGTATATAAAAGACTTCTATATTCTAAAGGGAAGAAAAAGTCATGTTTTGTAGTGAATTGACACAGAGTTCATTAAAGTTTACTGGGCAAACACTGAACTGTGAAAGTATACAGAACAACTTTCTGCATCCTGGCGGGGAAATGTGTATATCTACAATGAGAAGAGAATAAGGAGATCAGCTGCCTTATGAAAACAACAGTAAAATAAGGCAGTTCACTCAGCTTTAAGAACCTGTCTAATTGAAAGGTTAGAATTGGGAAAGCTAGAGAGTAGAGCGGTCTTTCCAACAGAGGGAAAATGCATCTCTGCTCCATACACTTGTTGACTGTTTCTTCCGAGAGCTTTCATTGGACATGCCAGCAAACAAGGCATCCTATGTTGTAAATGTAAACAAGTGATAATAAAATTGGAACTTGAAGGCTAAATGTATTTCCCTCTTATTAGCAGGTCTAGAAGTTTACTAAGTCACCTCAAGTTTAATTTCGAACAACTAGAGATTGGTGATAGCCACAATTAATACATTATCAACTTCAAAAGAACTTTGATTTGTTTCTGCTGATATTTGAAATTATTACATTAGTGCCCCCTTACCTTCAGTTTTGCTTTCCACAGTTCCAGTTACCTGTGGCACAGTATAATATCTTGAGAAAGAGAGACCATATTTACATGACTTTTATTATGGTATATTGTTATAATTTTTAATGTTATTACTGGTTATTGTTGTTAACCTCTTACTGTGCCTAATTTAAAGGTTAAACTTTATCATAGGTACCTATGCATAGGAAAAAGTATATATAGGGTTAAGTACTACCTGCAGTTTCAGGCATTCCCTGGAAGCCTTGGCATATATCCCCTGCAGATAAGGGAGCCTATTATTGTATTTCTAACTCAAGTAAAGATAATCTTGTAGCTCTTTTTCTGATCATGAACACATAGATTATTTTTTGTCTCTAATCTCTGCATAAAACTGTTAGAAGACTTACTTATGGGGACAGTGGAACAATAAGATGTAATTTTCATTCAAAAGTTACCAGTGAATGCTTGATTTGTAGTGAGTACAATGCTGGACATTCCAGATTCAAAGATGAAGTCATATATAGAGAAGATTGTAGTCTAATAGAGAGATCTAATTAGGCTTATCTAGTAGCAGGGAGCAAGGGTTCAGGAAAGTCACTCAACTAAACTTAAGAAAAAACAGATCTGTTGTAAGAAAAAATATATATATACTAGAACAGAAACTGACAAAGACAGCCCAGATATAGTCTCTATGTCTTTCCTCTAGCCCTTTTCCTTCCCTCTCTGTTCTTCAAGTATGTTCTCTTTCATTCCCCCTCTGCCTCCTAGTCCTAATTGTCTCTGCTTCTTTCCTACCCTCTCAAAATTTTAGCATTTACAAGGCTTTGCATCCCTCACTCACTCACCAGACATTTACTGAGCATCTGCTATGTGCTGTGCAGTCATTGTTTTCATTACAGGGGATGTTAAAGAGAAGTTGTATTGGGTGCATATTAAAAATGACAGGACAGATTTTATTCATGCTACTGAAGTAGGGAGGAGAGACTTAAGTATAGAACTGAATTGAACATCACTAAAACAAAAGGCAGGAGAATTTTTAAGGTAAAACTCAATCTTTAAGGATTTCAGTAAGCTAGTGGAAAAGTACTAGAGGGTATTAGGGAAGAGGCTGGTCAACACGATTAGGCCATCTGAGTTTGCTAATTGGTACTTATCAAAGTTAGGCTCCTACCCTTCCACAGAGAACGGGAAATCGGAGCCCTATCTTTTTTGCTGATTACAGTTCAGAATAATGCTTCCCAGAATCCCTGAAAAAGACGTTCCTGGGTTATAAAACTGGCAAGAGGATGTAGCAAATTTACATCTAAAAGGGCAGAGAAAGAATTTACAATTGCCAGCTTTCTAAAGTAAGTGCTGTATGAAAAGGGAAGTCAGAGGCCTATAGTCAGGAAGAAAACTGTCTCAAGTTCATTTTAGCTGAGGGGAACATTAAGATCCTGTCAGCCAGGAATACAGTAGGCCAAAAAAAAAAAAAAATTAGACAAAAATACCTGCCCTCATGAAATGTATTCTAGGATCCTATATTAATAAGATGAATAACGTTTAAGTAAAGAAATTTAAGTAGATAAGTAAAAGTACATCAGATTGGGTTAAGTGTTATGGTAGAAAACACAGCAAAGAAGAAGGCGTGGACCACAGTGGATGAGGAGGAAGTTCAGCCTCAAACAGGAGGGTTATGAATGTCCTCACTAATAGTGTGAGCTTTGAGCTAAGTTACTAAGTGCATAGGAGCAAGACAAAGAAATACCAAACAGGAGAAAAGTCCAAGCAGAGGTAAGACCATGTGTAAAACCTCTGGGCCAGGATCATGCTTGATGGGAGTCCCAAGAGCAAGGTGAAGAGTAGCAGATGAAGCCAGAGAAATAAGGAGGAGAAGGCAGAGCAGATCTTTGGGAAACTTCCTGGTCACAGCAGGGATTTTGACTTTGTGTGAGACAGCTTCAGAGGAAGAGCAGCATCTTCTGACTAACTCTATAAAAGGATGACTCTAGCTCTTGCATTAATTACAGTGCTGTTTGGAGGGGTAAGTGCAGAAGTAGGGAGACACACAGGTCGGCATGTCTAGGGAACCTTTGGAATCTGGAGTTATGGGGAGAGGCAGGAACTGGAAATAAAAATGTGGGAATTATCAGTATGTAGGTGTCATATAAAACTCCCTGATTGGATGAATATATTAATGGGAACAGTATAGATAGTGGAAAAAAACACTACCTTAATGCATGGCTCCAAAGCAGAATCAGTGAAGTAGAGGGAAACCTAGGTGAGAATTTTCTTCTGCAGGACAGGTGAAGAACGTATTTCAAGGGAGTGGCCTGACTACCAGTATAAAGGAGGAGGAAGACTAAAACGCACTTCTGACACGGTGAGGGAAAGCTTGATTTAAAAGGGTTCAGGAAATTAGAGAACTCTATGATGACATTTATTACAGATTATTTTTTCCACAAATTTTGCCTCAAAAGGAATAAAAGAAATAGGATAGTAGCTGGAGAGAAAATGTGGAATCAAGAAAAGACTTGATTTTTTTCCTTTGGATAGAGGAGATTACAGCATATTATACGTTGAAGAAAATGATTTATTGAAGGGGGAAAAGATGATGTTGCAGAAAGAGAATTGCTAGACAAATCTTGAACAAATGTGAGAGTGTAGGATTGCGTGCACCGGTGGAGGGGTTAGCCTTAAATAACAATGGTCTGTAAACACATCTGTGATAAACGTAGTGAAGCAGAGTATGTGGGCACAGATGTAGGCAGGTGAGCAGACAGGTAGGTGAGGACACCTGAAAGTACTCCCCAAAATTCCTTCACCTCTGGGTTATAACTCAGTCCTTTTCAACTTAGTTTGCCAGGATAATTTGTTTTGGCCTAGCTCCAATGTGCACATTTGATAAGACATTAGTCTTAAGTCATAGGTCACTGAATATCCTTTGGATTAGCTGCCTCTTAATGTCGGCTGAACATTCCTGGTTAGATGATCTGCCAGGAGAATAAAATTATGTGGTCTAAACATGTATCTTTACATGGCAGGGGTTGAGGAAGAATAGTTTTCCTCAGAAGAGTTTATGAGTGGTATGTTCTGTAAATATGTCTTAGTGAGTTTGCTTACCAAAAGAGTTCAACAAAGTTAAAAAATTAACCACATAAGTCATTGCCTAAAATTGAGGTCCTAGATAGAAAAATGCAAGATAAGAAACTCTTGTAAACTCATAGTTTTATAGACTCAAATCTGTCTAGTTATTTTGATATTAAAACAGGAATTCTCTCATCAATAAGATAATTTCTCAAAAGAATTATTATTTTGATTTTGATTTGGGCAAAAGTAAATTATATGATTTTATTAATTAGACTTTATATTACTATTAATAAAATACATTAATGGCTGTATTTATTATTTTGTATTATTATGATTATATAAATGATTGTATATGAATATATTTAATATTTCCAGCAGATACATGTACTTATTTAATCTTCAAAGTATCTGTGAGGTAAGTACTAAGTGTTCCATTTTACAGATAAAAAATCAGAGGTAGAAAGTGGTCAAGAAATTTGTTCAAGCTAATAATTGGTATAGCTACAATTTTCTTTGTGATATAGACATTACTATCTAAAAGGAAAAGATATGAAATTATTGAAGGCTTATGCCAAAGGTACATAAACAATGTATACACAATAGAGACTTATGGAGGGAATGGTTAATATATCTTAATAATACATGAAAAAACTCAGAAAAGGTTTCATGAATCTGGATCAACAAATGGGTCTTTAACCAGGTATTCCGGGCAGAGGAAAAGTGTGAGTGGGGCCCAGGATATTCAGGAACCACAGAGTTCAGGATCTGTGGAGAGCAGCTGTGGCAAGGCCAGAACAGATCAGAGACGCAGCAGGAAGGGAAGGCAGGCTGCAACTTGTCATGGGCCTTACTGAAGGCCGAGACAGCAGTTCTTAAACTGTGGTATGTGGATCCCTGGGGTCCCAAGACTCAGAGAGTCCATAATGTCAAAATTAGTTTTATAGTATTAAGGCATATTTGACAGATATTATCTCGAAAAACAAATGAAGTGAACTTGTCACTGTAAGATAGACAACTGATAGTACTTGTTGCCAATGATAAAATTCAAACTTTCAGTTACAAAATTAGAATTTTGGAAAATTTTTATCTGCTTCTGTGGGCTTGACGGCTTCTCAATATTTAAAAATTTTCTTATGCGAGTTGGTGTGATATCAATGAATGTGATTTCTTTAGGTTGTATAATGACATGTAGCAACATTGAAAATATCTGTATAATTCAGTGAACCAATATTTTACATATAACCAAAGCAGGATATTGAAAAATCATACATCGATAAAGTTCCGATTACAGTGCAAATTAGACCAACAGATTCTAACTCAACAGAATAAAGAAATGTCATAAATATTTCAGATTACACATTGCAGGTACCCTGTAAGAAAGTACCATTTGTTTAGATTTGGTGTTAGTAGCAAAGAAGAATATCCACAATTACCTGAACAAGAGTACTAAAATATTCCTTCATTTTCTAACTACATATCTCTGTAATTTTTGTTATATACTTTAACTAAAGCAACATATCACAACCAATTGAATGCAGAAGCAGACATGAGAATTCAGTTGACTTATAAAGCTAAATATTAAAAAGATTTACAAAAATATGATTAATAATGTCACTCTGCTCACTTTTTTTTGTTTTGGGAAATATATTTTTTTCATAAAAATATGTTATTTGTGTTAACACATAATAGTTGTCATTTGAAATGAATAAATATTTGTCTCAGTTTTAGTTTATATTAAATACAGGTAGATTTAATCTTACATAAGCAAACCTTTTGGGGGCCATCAGTAAGTTTTTAGAGAGTAAAGTGGTCAGAAGATCAAAAAGTATGTGAACCACTGTACTAAACCAAGGGGCTTTATTTATGGTGGTGAGTGGAATAACAGATCTGTATTTAGGACGTGACTCAGTCAGCAGCCTGGAAATGGGCTAGATGAATGCTTTAGTCAATGTTTATGAGAGTTTATCTTAGAAGTAAAACTTGCAGGAGATGTTATTTTCTAGTTTCTATTACTAAACAAACTTGAATTAGGTACAAAATGTTCCATCCTATACTGATTTCTCTAGCGTGAATGTTTTCTGAAGGTTCTAATATATTCATTACACTTAGGAAAATATAGTTAAGGGACCACAAAAGTTCTTTGCAGATGCTCAATTGGGAAAAGATGTAGATGGGTGGAAACTGTGCCCTGATATCTTAAGAGTGTTCATGTGGAAGAAGGAATTAAGTTTATCTGCTCCAGTGAGCACAATGAGTTCCAATGGTTGGGATTTGCAGGAAGGCAGATTTCAGAACTTTGTGACAATTAGAACTGTTGTAAAACAGAATAAGCTGCCTTATTTGGCTGTTAATTCCTTGAAAATAGCTACCATTTATAATATCAACTCTGTGCAGGCCAATCTATTAGATGCTTGACATGATACCAATTAATTTCATTCTTACAATAACCCCAAGTGATAGGTATTAATACATCCCAATTTCATCAATGAGGAAATGAGTTTACAAGTTTAACTCTTCCACCGGCTTACCCAAGGCTACTCAGCAAACAGACAGCAGAGCCAGGATTCTAACTCAGATCCTCTGATTCCCCTACTCAGGCTTTTGACATCATGTACACGGCCTTTCCACGAAATATGCGGCAGCAGCTTTAAGGAATATTGTGTGACAAATTGTGTGGATTAAAAACTCTCTACACTTCCTTTTAAGCACTAAGATTTTGAACTACTTGGGGAGGGGATTCTGCTGTCTTTGTATTCTCAAAGCTTCTCATGATGCTTGGAACATAGTTTATTTTTAATAAGTATGTGTCCAATGAATAGCTTATAATCATAAAATAAAAAAGAATATAGGGCATTGTTTAGAAAATTTTTTATATGTATGATGGTAAATTTTAGATGTCAAATTGATTGAAATATGAGATACTCTGACAGCTAACAAAGCATTATTTCTGGGCATGTCTGCAAGGGTATTTCTAGAAGACATTGACATTTGAATCAGTGGACTGCGTAAGGAAGATCTACCCTCATCCAGTGTTAGCTGGCACCAGGCAATTGGCTAAAGACACACATAGAATAAAAGGAAGAGGAAAAGCAAATTTTCTCCTTTTTTTCTGGAGCTAAGATACCTTTCTTCTCCTGTCCTTGGACATCAGAACTCCAGGTTCTCTGACCTTTGGACTCCAGGACTTGCACTAGCAGGCACGAAGTTTCTTAGGACTTCAGGTTCAGACTGAGAGTCACACCATCAGCTCTCCTGGTTCTCAGGCCTACAGACTTATGTGAGAGTAACACCATTGGCTTACCTGGTTGTGAGGCCTTTGAACTTGGACTGAGACATGGTACTGGCTTCCCTGGTTCTCCAGCTTGCAGAGGGCTATCATGGTACTTCTCAGACTCCATAAACACATGTACTAATTTCCCTGATACATGTCCTCTCATCTGTCTGTCTATTTATCCATCCATCCATCTTATTGGTTCTGTATCTCTAGAGAACCCTAATACAATATGTTATTTTTAATCATTCAAACAATTAAGAGTTATGTTTTGTGTTGTCAATATTACTTGTTTGGCTAAGTTAACAATGACTGAAAATAAATGTTCAAAAAACTTTAATTCAACAATTCTACATAGATATGTGAAGCCCAGGGGAAGTATTTAAGAGTTTTATTGTTTTTGTACATAGAATTAATATGATCAGATTTGTATGTTGAAAAACCCAGAGAAACACTTTTCCTAATGTATTTTTTCTCAGAAGTAGAGCAGTATGAATAACAAGTCATTGGCTATTTTCAGCTTCCACAAACATCTCTCAGATAACTTTTGTAGGGCTGGAAAAGAGGAGATCTACTAAGTACCTGTAATATGATGTGATTTCTCTCTGGCTTCATTATTTTATTCTAGCTATGATTTACCATATTAAAACAGTATGCTAAAAGAGAAATTACAAAACAGTAGAAGTCAGAAATACTTGTCCAAATCTTTCTCTACCACTAGCCAGGATAAACTGTAGCTACTAGATTTAATGTAATTAAACAGGTAAAATCACATTTTTAACCTTGTTTACCCTGTAGAGAAAGAAGCCAAAGAGAACAACAGAGGTCTTTTCTGCCCATTTATGTTTGTATGAATCATCTGAAGCTGGATTCCCTACTAGTCACTAAGAATATGGGCACCCCTATCCCATTCCTAAGCATCATGACAAATGTGTTATAAATTTCAGATGTCCAGACATGGCCATTGAAATCAAACATGAGAACACCACATTTGGGAAGTTATTCAATTCTTCCACGTGGAGTTAAGTCCTCTTTAATTCCATATGCAAATTTTTGCACACAGCATGCAGATTTTATGGTCTCTACATTCTCTGACAATATCTGGTAGCCTTATTGGTAATGACCACTGTTGCTGTGGGGTTTCACTGAGCAGATTTGGACAATAAAACCTGTGGCCAACATGCTGGCTGCCAGTCTGAAGCAATGCTAGGCTATCTAGTCCTTTGATGACAGGTTTCTAAAGTTAGACCTGTCATCTCATCTGGTAGCATAAAAAGAATTCATAAATACAATTTTTTGCATGTGTTTTGTTGAAGGCTAATTTGGCAAATATATGTACATATGTTTTTTATATATATATTTACATTTATTTATTGATTGATTTCTGGGAGAGGAAAAATATTTGAAAAAGCTTAGTGACTAGCTGTGCAGAGAATGATATGCCAGAAATTTAGCAAAACTGAAAATAAACAAACAAGCAATAAATTAGTAAAAACGTGCATTTTTCTTCTTAAAATCCAATTTATCAAGTATTTTTAACTTTGTTGACAAGGCTTTCTGAAATGGTCTAAAAGACAGCTTTGCCCACACTGATGGAACTTGAGCTATAACTCGTGAAATGGGGGTAGGAGGGAGGTTCCGCCCCTCTGCCTAAAGCTTTAGTGGCAACTGTTTTCATTTCAAAAATACAGATGCTGAGTCCTGTCTCACAGCTTATTTATTAATAATAGTTTTATCAGCTTGAAGGCACTTTAGAACTGTGCATATCAACAGAACAGTCACTTCCAGCAAATTCTGTTTTGTTTAGTGAAAAACAGTGACATAAGTGGGCAAGTATTCAGAGATTGCATCCCTCAAATTACAGATCACTTCGAATATAACAGATTACTCAGTGGCTCTTCCTAATCACTCTACTGGTCCCTGTGTGCTCTTGACTGACGCACTCCAAGCCATGGGCTCACTAGAAGTCAAATGAGCAGTGAGTATGCCAAGAGACAATGTGGGAGAAAAGTCCTGAATGCTGAGATGTTGGGCACGCATGTGTATTGTGAATTTTAAATATAGTTCAGCTTCCAGTGCTTCATTTTTGCAAGCTCCATTCCCCTATGAAATTCTTTTTTAAAACAAGAGATTTAATTTATGTCCAAAATATCACTTCACTTGGCCATACACAGCCACAGGGTATTTTATATCACATAGGGAACCTAGGCTTGAATGGGGGGAAGTCCATGAACTGGTTTGGTTCCTTTAATTCTATGGCTTCTTTTCCTCAAATATCTCCAATGCATGATGTTCCAATTTGTAGAACTTTCATTTAAAAATATTTGACAGCTTGAGCACATCTAGAGGCTGATACCCTGCAGTTGGCTTGAATTCAAACACTGAGAAAAGAACTGAAATCTCGACGTTTCCCCTATCTTGTCACTAAAATTCCCACGAAACTGGTAGGCTTACTTCAACATCTGTTGTTCATAAACAAAACTCAATATAATGTAAAAGTGTTAAAATGAATTTTTAAATAAGTATTTAAAATGCTTAAAGAACTGGTTATTCCAGTGAGTAGGTTTATAATGTAAGCGTATTTAAAAGTAGTAGAGATATTTTCCTGTTTTACACAAATCCTGATTCCAATTAACAAAAGTATTCTTTTTAGAGCATTTATCGCCAATTACCAAACTGGGGCTTTAGAAAGACAGAGGTCACAGAGTTAACATGTGTCCTAAATTAAGGCTGGAATTATAGCTAGAATTGCTGCTGAATTCTAATATATTTCCACCACAATAAGCCTTCCAGTGAGGTTAAAAAATATAATTTTCTTCTGAAGGCTTCTGGCTGGAAAGCTAAGCAAAACTGAGGATAAGCCATTTGGTTTCCAGTATCTTGTTTTGGTCCTTTCAATCACTTCCTCCTCTTCTTATCTATTCCCTAAATATCTTTATGGAGCAGAGACGTTGACAAGTGAGCTTGCTTGACACTAAAGACTCTTACCACTGTCCTGGTATTCAATGTGCCTTTCCCGCCACATGGGTCTATTCCTAGTCTTCTAGTTGATATCTTTGAGGAGACCCAAATATGAGGGCATCTGAAAGGCCTCTGAGTTCATATACTGCAAAATAACTTCATAATAAATGCAAATATGCTAAAATATCACATCGATCATTTCAGTTTTTTTCTGTTCTTTAGACCATAATACATTCTCACCATAGCACCGTCTGAATTTATATATTCTTAAAATTTGTGTACTTAATTTCCAGATGCTCAAATATTTTTGCAGTTCCTTACCACCTCTCATTTACATGTGAACTAAAATACTTAACATTTGTATAATATGGGTTTTTTTAAGAACATTGCCCCAATTAGCTAATTAGTGTTCAAAACACTCTTACGAAGGGTTTTTAGATGTATAAAATAAGGCTTATCTCAAAGCTGCTGAAAGATTCATGGAGTGATTTGGCATTTGACTTCCTTTCATTCTCAAAAAGTACTTTTGCAATCATAAAAAAAATTTTTACTTATTTTCAGTGACGATATTGCATATGTATACAACATTCTTAGACATTCACAGGGAATGCAATGTGCTGTGCATTCCACTTCAAACAATATCTAGAAATTAGTAATGCTGACCAAATCGTATAAGCTTTTATAGTCATCTGGAATAATATGGTTAGAAGCCATCCAATTTCTGGCATTCATTTATTCATCAGATACTTATTGAGCACCTGCCATGTGGCAGACATAATAACCTTCCAAAAGAATTTAATGAGCATGTAATAATAATTGCTACTATTTACTAAGAGTTCTAAACATATTAGCGCATATTAGCTCATTTAATCCTAACTTCAATCAGGTAAGGTTGCTTTATCAGTCAGAGCTTTTCAGAGAAAAATAATCAGTACAATACAGTATGTGTATATATGGTATATGAATACACCCATGCACACACACATACATATGGAGAGACACAGAGAGAGAGATTGATTTTAAGGAATTGACTTATACATTTACGGGGGGTGGCAATTATATAATTGTGGCAAGTCTGGAATTCACACAGCAGGCCAACAGCCTGGATGTTCAGAGAAAAGTTGATGTTGCAATCTTAAACCTGAAATTTGAAGGCTGGAAACTCTGGTGGGATTTCTATTTTATAGTCTTGAGGTAGAATTGCTTGTCTTTCATGAAACCTCAGTCTTTGCTCTGAAGACCTTCAACTGATTACATGAGACCCATCCACATTGTGATCTGCTTTACTCAAAATCTATTAATTTAAATGTTAATCCTACCTAAAAAATACCTTCACAGCAGCATCTAGACTGGTGTTTAACCAAACAACTAGGCACCAGAGTTGACACAATAAATTGACCATCACAGTGGGTATTATTATCTTTATTTTACCCATAAGGAAGTTGAAGCTCAGAGAGAAATTGACTGGGATTTACTCAGATTATAATTGAGAAATTGGATATGTGGTCCAGTTTTGTCCTAAAGCCAGCATGTTTTCCTTTATATCACAATGTATGGTGTTATGCTATAAAACCAAATACATATTCCCTTCCATTTTAAGCATTTAGAATCATTTTTGGTGGGTGATGTTAGGTTACAATGTATTCATTCATCCATTCAATAAATATTTATTGGGAGTCTACTATGTAAAAGATAACTGTGCTAGGAGCTGAGGATAGAATAGTGAACAAAACAGAAAATGGTCCTGCCCTCTAGTGGGAGAAACAAACAATAAACAAGTAAACATAAGAGCTACATATGCCAAGTGCTACAAAGGAAAATGAAACCATTGTAAGGGTAATAGTGTGATTCGCTGCAGTGGTGATATTTGAGAAGAAACCTGAATGAAATGAGAGCATAAATCATGCAGATATCTAGAGAAAAGCATTATTTTCAGTCAAAGGGAAAAATAAGTGCAATGGTCCTAAGATAGATGGATGCTTGGCAGGCTTCAGGAGCAGCAGGAGACCAGTGTGGCTGGAGCAGAAAGATTTAAGCCAGCCCATGGAGTAACAGATTCAATATAGCACAAAGAGAACTGTTCTAAAGGCAGAGGGAATAAAAGAATGGTTAGTTTAGGAGCTCTTAGTAAGGGAAAGATTCTTGAAAAGGAGTTTTAAGTATGATGTTTTGAAATAAGCCAAAATCAATCAATAAATAAAAAGTGAGAATGACCTAGATAAATGCACTGAATTTGAAGGTACATCAGAGCAAAAAGAAAAAAAAAAAACCCAGAGATAAGTGTTATATAATGGTTTACTGAGACAGAGAATCCATACTGTCGAGAAATCATGCAGATAATTGGAGGCATCAGGACCATAGAGGAGAGGAGAGTGAGTGAGTACGGATGCAGGCTGAATGTGTGGATTTCAGCAGGTGTTAAAGAACTTAGTGTGAATCGATTAAAAGGAAGTTAATGGAGAACTCAGAAGCTTCATTTTGATGTGAAATGAAGAGGTTGCCATTGTAGATGCTCAAAATGGCAGGTTAATGCTGAAAAATATGTAAAGATAATAATTAACAATTATGAGTGATTTCTGCATGTTAAGCAGATTTATACGAATTATGTACTTTATTTCTTATAACAACTCTTATGAGATGAGATATTGTTATTACATCCTTGCTAGAGATAAGCATGCTGATTTGAAGAGATATTAAGTAATGAAAGTTACATAGCTAATGATTTGTTAAGGTGGCATCTTAACTCAATCAGTCTGCTCCAGAGACCAAGCCTTAACTAGTAGTGCCTCCCAAAGGAGTCTAGCAACTCTCCTTATGATGTGGCTTAGAAACCTCTATGGCGCATAGTAGGTTTAAAATCATTTTTGCAACATTTTAAGAACATTTAATAATATTAGAATAATAGAATAAAAGTTCTATAATCAAATTTTCTTAAAATTTTGCAAACATGATTTTAAATGTACTATGTGCCATAGAGATCACATGTACCCACCATTAAATTGGAACTAATTGTTCAATGCTCAGGTGCACACATGGAAATAAAACTCAATGGAAATCAAGCAGGGGTGGGGGTCGGATAAATTCACACCTAATGGATACAATGCATGCTATCCTGAGGATGGGCACACTTATAACTTTGACTAAAACTGTACAAAGGCAATTCCTGTCACCAACATGTTTGTACCCTTGAAATATCTGAAATTTAAAAAATTATATTTAAAGGGGATAGAAAAACATAAGGAAATTTGGATAGAAAATATGGCGGTATTCCTGGTTTGAGATGATAGTCTTGGCCAAGCTGACAGCCATGCACTCAGAAAATAGAGGGTACTAGAGTTAACAGAACATGGTGATGGATTTGAGTTGGAAGGTAAAGGCGTGAAGACAGTAAAGATAATTCCAATGTTGGAAGCTTACAACAGTTAGGAGATTGGCAGTGAGAAGAGCATACTCATTTATCACTTACTAAGTCAAACATAAACTGTTTCACTTAATTCTCCAAACACTGTGAGTTTTCTGAAAAATGATTATTTCCATTTTACAAATAGCATGGGTCAAATATATGCCCCAAGACACATAGCAAGTGGCAGAGCCAAGATCAAATCTGCTCTGTTTGAATCCAAGAACCAAACTCTTTTTTGTTCTTCATGCTACTGCTACGGTTTGACAGGTTGGGTCTCAGTGTTTAGGGGATTCTTCCAGTAATACCATCAGATTTCCCAGATATGTAAACCAGAAAGGCACTGAGATTAAGGACTGGAAATGCATATTCAGAACTTATCAGCAAAACATGTAAGTCAATGTGCTTATGGGGGAAAAAAAATGTTCAGAAAGAGAAGGGTTGTGGCCCAGGATTGATGCTGGGGGCTGAGTGGTCTGGAGGAAATGGGGAAGACAGGTGGACACAGCTGATGGTGGAAAGTGAAGACCAAGAAGCTGCTACTGTTTGGCATACGAGTTCTTCAGAGCAAGAAAATCCAAAACCTTAGCAGTGGAATGACACCTCCACTGCGCAGTTTCATCTGTGTCCCCTGCATAAGCGAACACCATCTGCCATGGAGGCGGAACAGTGGTGAATTGGAATAGCAGTCCAGACTCATTTCTGAAAACTTGGCAATGACATTACATGGCAATTTGACTAAAGTTTGCAGGGATGTAGGAGCTTCCTCGTACTAGCCAACTTATTGTGCACTCTCAAACAGAAGCAAACAAGCAAGCAAACAAACAAAAACCCTGCCCAATCCATGACAAATTCCCTGTGTTTTTACCATAAGAAACAAATCTTCAAAATTATAACCTGTGTTCCAAATAATATATTCATCACAGTGATTTGGTAAGATTCTATCATACAAAATTAATTAGTGGGTTGTATGTGTGTAGGGGAAGGTAGGGAGGGCATTTGGAGGGGAAAGACTGACTCAGAATGTTGGTAGCCACAATCTGTTACATGATACACCAATATCTTTTAAATGGGCTAATTTATTCCTTAGCATTTAATTCTGGCTTTGGAATAGTCACAGCAGAATAAACCAAAATAAGTCATGCACTTAAAATGTGACTGGAATTTTATGAAAACTGTTTGATCTTGTTTCTTAAAGATAAATCCAATGACACTAAGTTATCCAATTACAGTAGTCTGACAGCTGTAAAATAGAGTAAATATTTATTTTCCTACTTTCTCTACTGTTTAGAGGGACAGCCAGTAAGTATCTGGGGGGCAGGAAAGTAGGTTTGTGAGAGGCACACACCCATGGCAGACAAAACTGACTTGCTTAACCCTCTAAAGTGCCATTTGAGCAGATGGAAAATTCTGCTTGCCTTAGAAACTACTCATTCATCCCTTGGGCTTAATTGTCTCAGGTGTTGTGGCCACCTGCCAGACTTATTTACAACAAATGCTTGCTTAAAAAATTGGATACTGAAATCTCTCACAGCTTCCTTAGGATATGATCAAAGAGCATATGGAATTGGAAACTAAAGCCCAAATCTTATATCCACCATTCCTATTATGGCAGGTTCTACAACAGAAGAGACAACAGAGACTGATCAGGCAGGGTGAGTTGTTGACAAAAAGTGAAAGCAAGAGAATGCTTCAAGGGTAGAGCGTGAAGAATTTAGGGATACATTGGAAACTAAAAGCTTAGGAATCAATGACATTTTCAGAGAGAACTATTTCATGCAATATTTGAGGTGAGAACTGATGGTCATTTAGGTATACATTAGCAAAGATTCCAGAGAGATAAGCAAAAGAACAGGGAGAAAATGATTGTTAATGAAAAGAAACACACTTTTTAAATGGCTTACATCCTTAAAATGTGTGAGTATTAAGAGTAGAAGATTCTTGAAGTTGCTCCTATAGCAACTGTGCTATTGTGCTCCTCCCACAGAAGGTGTGTAAATGCCTGAAATATGATTAATTAACTGAATCTGTCATTTCAGGAAAGAATGGGATATTTGGTTGTTCATGAATAAACAACTTCGTAGTCCATTTTCAATGTACTGTAACAGAGCTAAGAAAGCTAAAATGAGCCAAACTATTTTCTATTTTCCTTAAAAAGAATCAAAGTTTAGAGGTTTTGGAAATAAAAGATTAAAGGATAAGAAAAATGAAAAATAATAAAATTTAAACTAAAATAACAAATTAATGTTGAAATCCACTGAGTACTCTAATTCCATTAAAGAGGTACGTGGCAAATAATAAACATAAAACTCTAGCACTTCATTACCAGACATAGTTTCTAAAGGAGAATTGTGTTGTGTTTCTCTTAATTCCAAATAGTTTCCTCAAGCAATTCCCTCTTCTCCTTTCTCCACTTGAAAACTGAAAACCTCGTCATATGTCAATCAATGTCATTGCCACTTGACTCTCTGATAGATATTACTATTTCTTACTTTGCATGAACATTTTCAATAATCTTTGCTTTCTGCTTCAAGGTACTTAAACATAAACAATTCATGCTTCTACCCCCATCTCATCTTAGCACAACTTTTGTGGTAGAAAAAACTCTAACCTGATAAAGGTGGTGGGTGGCTTCATAATCTTTTCATAGTTCCTAATTTTGTGCAATCATGTAGACTTCAGTAGCTCCTGGATTTCTAGCAAGGGTTCCTTTGCCCTCTCCCTTGAGCACATACATCCTTAGGTCATTAACTCCTATTGATTATTAGCCCCCAGTGTATCAATAATTCATTTTGATTGTTGATCAGTTTCTTGCTGTCTTACCTTCAACTATAGCAAACAGACATTGGAAAGGCAGCTTTCTGCTACTGCACTGCATTAATTTTAGAGCATCTCCTAAGAGCTCCCTCTCCTTGTTAAAATCACAGTAGCAACTACAAATAGCATAGCTTTCTGGAAAGCAATCATTTCTTATTTGGCTTGCCTAGAAAAGTAGCCTGTATACAACTATAATGCATGACCCAACCTTCCCACGTTTCTTTGTCTTTGTGCTTCGTCCTTAGCTACACATAAATTCTATATCCTAAAGATTTTAAAAATAAAATGAGAAAATACAAAACACTCTCCTAGATTATGTGAAAGATATAAACTTCAATGAAACATGTTCTGTATCCTCAAAGAAGCTTAAATGCTAGCTGTGAAGAAGACATGTTGGCATCATGGTAGGTAGATCTCCTAGAACAGTTACTGCTACAGTGTTGAACTTTGAGAAACACTACCATGCACAAGTCCTGCTTCTGTGTCCCATTGCTTTATGTTAGACTACTTGAAAATTGACAGTGATCCTGATCTAACTTGAGTTATGTTTGACTTCTCCGGCTTTTGTAATTTGGAGTTTGGGCTTTTTTTTTAAGGAGTAGCAAGAGGGGAGGGGATACACAAATTTTCTGAATTATGCAGTTAGGCCACACTAGATGTAGTACTTGGGGATTTGTATGTTAAACAATAGACTTGTTTAAATCAATAAACGATATTTTGCCAAATTCTATGAATGATAATCTGAGAAATCTTGGTAATACAGTTTGGAGTCCAAAATTCTTGCTCTGAACTTCGTGTATAAATCTGATTCTGAAGGTATTCCCAAAGAGGTAGTCACCAAACTCCCTATATTCCTAAAATGATTACTTTAAAGATCACTTTCAACTTAGAAATACATCTTCTTGTTTTATTCCCAAAACTTATCATTTTAATATCATATGTATGCCAAAGCCAATAAGTAAGCTAAACTCTAGTGACAATGCTAAGTTTGATTTACATTCATTATCTGAACTTTTTTTGAAATGTTTACAGATTATGGGGCTATTCACTGTATATTTAAAATGTCACTTCATCCTAAATTAATTTGTATAATTAAAGATACCAGAGTTATAAAATTGTTTTTTTTCTTTTTCATTGTTCCAATAGATTTTAAAAGGAAATATTAATTAATGTATATATTAATAAATTATCTAATTTTTTACTTTAGGAAGGTATCAAGAAGATGCAAAATAGAAACTGTATTTTTCTTTTAAAAAGCAAGATAAAGTTCTTAAGTTTCCTCTCAAAACTATTTCTGCCCTAATTATGTCCCACTTTTTATAGTAGGAGGACAGTTTGGTTTTCCTACCTATTAATTATTAGCCTCGTTTGTGGAGATGGTGTGATACAACCAGGGCTTCTTGGGGTAAAATCATGATGATTGTACATGATAATTTCAAAACTAAGATACTTAAAATGGAAGACAGATGTACCAGAAAAAACTAAAGACTTTCTACATTTTAATTAATACTCCGATATGTGTAACCTTAACATACCAAATAATTCTCTTTAGCCTGAAAAAATTCAACTGTTGTAAAACTTTAAGAAATTCATGTGGCAAACTTTTTAAGGAGTATGGCTCCATGAGAATAAATATAACATCAACTTTCAGTGTGATGTATTTCACACTGGCAAATGATTCAGTTAGTCCTTTAGCAGGTGTTTAGAAAGAAAATTAAATTTACAACATTAAGAGCCAAATAATCTCTTCTTCAAGCCCCATGGTATGCCCATGATAATTGATAATTCAGGCTCTATCTGCCACAATGGTAGCCTGGATTCAATATAGCAATATTTCAGGGAGCTAAGGGAAGTCAGCACTCCCTTTTAGCAGAGTAAGGGCCAGGACCTTTGCTGGCATCACAAAGATGACTTAATTCTTGTCCAATGTGCACACCTGCTGCATATCAAGGCAGAGATTATTGCTCTTTGGAGATCTTTGCCAGTAAATCTTGCCTGGACTCTTTTGCCATGCTTTGTTAGCTCTTTGATGTGGTCTTCATTATTTTGTATATCAGTTTCTCCAGCTGCATACACAGGACATTTGTTGATGAGTTTGTTTTGATCCTGGCTGTGTATATGATGGATGTTTTGAAGGTCAGTATTACTGAAGATATTTTATGTTTTGGTTCAGATGTGACTGGCATAATGGTGGATTACAACTTCTCTCATTCCTCTGATTTTAGGCTAAAAATTTGGGATGTATTTATGTAAACTACACCTATGTGAGCATGAAAATTAGATAGAAAAACACTGAGTTTCTAAAGTCAAAGCTCAAAGTTTCACAATCCATGAAAATAAACAAGTCATCTGTAGGTCAGCTTGAACACCTCTCTCTTCATAGCAAACTTAGTAGACAGAAAACCTATTTCACCACTGCAAGACCTCACACAAACCCAACAGAACTAACAGGGAAGGAATGTGCAGAGCAGGAGCAGACAGTCCCAGGTGATAGATACAGTTAGCATTTTCAAATATCTGTCCTGGAGGAAAGCACACCTACCTCCTTAGGAAGGAAGTTGGTGAAAGCTCTGTACTTAAAGTATAAGCTCCAAGCAGTTGTGGAGAAAGAAAAACAAGTGTTCTTAATTGGCATGAAATGAAACAGCCATTCCTGATTAGGCTGTGACGGAAGCCAGATTACCGGTTACAAACCCGTCTCATTACCAAAACTCCATGGGATCTGATCTTATTAAAGGCAATCAGTGAGATATTTGGTACTAAACCCAAAGGTTGCTTTTCATTCTTCAGTTTACTTCTTTAAAAAGAACTGGGCTTCTCTCTGTCTGTCCTTAAGTCTCAATATTCCTCGAAATTTGGACTGTCTTCTCTCATTCTAAATATTCTCCATAGATTGTGTTTTGGTCAGTTTTGGATACTATAACAAAAATACAATGCACTGGGTGGTTTAAACAACAGAAATTTACTTCTCAAACTCCTGGATTTAAGATCAAGTTGCCAGTGGGTTCAGAGTCTACTGAAGGAATTCCTGATTTGGAGATGATTGTCATCCTTGTTCACATTCTCATCTTTCCACAGGGTGGAGAGAGAGAAAGTGAGATCTCTGGTGTCTTTTCCTTTAAGGACATTACACTAGCACCAAGTCATATAATTCATAGCTCCTAAATCACCTTTCATTTCCCAATAATCACACTCCCTCATTTTAGGTCAGGTCACCATTACCTCTTACTTAGATAACAAAAGATCACTCCTTAAAAGAACTCCCTTCTCACTCTCCCTGCTTTCTTAACGTTTTGGAATGTAATAGAAGCTTACAATCATGGAAAATGATGTTATTGTTGCTGGTATCTGACATATAGAAAACAATTTTGGTCATGATTGAAGAACCACCCTAAAACATTTCTGTTATCTGATTGAAGAATACGTGAGTGTACACCAAATGGCCAGCTGTTGACGGAAAGCCTGAGAAAGCACCTGTCGTGTTAACAAAGGAAGGCACAACCTCCTCTGCCACACAAGCAAAAAAGAGAAACACTGTGCTGGCAGGAAGGCAACTTCACACACCCACAATGCTGTCACCTTCTCTAATTAGAAACTTTACTTCAGAATAGCATAAAAGAAATCAGATTTTCCCATCTAAAGATGCCACGGTTGTCTCCTGTTTTAATAGCAGCTGCACAGAAGTTAGTTGTGAGATGTACCCAAATAAAAGGAACACCTACAGCTTGCTATATACAGGAATGCATAGAAGAAACAGCTGCTCACATCTGGGCTCTAAATGTCCCCATTACAGCCAATGGCACTCTTGAATGTTGCTGGAACTCTGCAACTCAGAAGACAGAAGGTCACCTGAAGGAGGAACTCCGGTTTCAATGGCACCCACCCTGTTTGACCAATATGTATCACGGGAGAATTCACCATATTGAATCTGGCATTAACAGAGGAAGAAAGGTGCATTTCCAGGAACCAGCCCTCATATTAAGAGTGGTAGATTTGATGTGCTTGGAAGAACAGCTGGACAAAGTTGAGAGTGACGGTGGTGCAGATTCTTTTTCCTTCAGTTACTCCTTAAAATTTTCATTTCTCAGGGACACATTTTGTGTACACACTCTACAAGAATGGTCCACTCTGAATCCATACATAGAATCAATTACACACAAAATCCTCTTCCCTCGCCCTCTTTGCTAATCTCCAATCTCATATATGATAATTATATTCTCTATTTGCCCAGCACCTACTACCTAAGAGTCTCTGTGCATTTGGTCACTCAACTGACTCAGTATTTCTTGACTTCCCAGCATGTTCCAGGCATAGTTTTAGGTACTGAATTAAACAGAATTAAACAAAAGAAATGTAGTCTTGATTCTCAATAAACAGACAATGCAGTTGGGAAGATAGACCATAAATAATTACATTTTAAACTATTTATTTTAAACATACTTTTACTATATATAAACATAAGATTTTTAAAATATTAAGTAATTTTTCTAAGGTCATGAAGCTGGTAGGTGATGAACAGGGCTTGAAATTAAGTCACTTTAGCTTCACAGATTGTCATCCTAAATATTAGGTTCTACTGCTTCCTCCACAACAAATGATTGCTAGACACCTCTCCTTGAGTGCCCCAAAGATACCTCACATCCAACATACACCAGCCTAAACTCACTGTATCTTTTCTTCAGACATACCCCAATCAGTAAAAAGCAACACTATTCATTTTGGTTTTCTGGGCCATAAATCTGATAATTATTATACAACCTACTTTCTTCCCCACCTCAACCATAAACTTGCTTATCAAGTTCCATAGATATTTGCCATCTTAATCATTCATGTTACTTCCTTTTCATTTATACCATCATTCCTACGTTTTAAGCTTTATTTCCTTCTCCTCGGTGACTGTGAGGTCTTGCTTGTGTCTGTGCCCCTAACTTTATTCTTCCTCCAATCACCCACTGTGCTGCCTAAATGATCTTCCCCAAATACAGCACAAATTTGGTCATGCCATACTTCTGTATACATATACACTCTGCGCAAATGCATTCTCCCCAATCTTTCTCTAGCTAGCATTTACTTGTTCTTTTTCAAACTTCAATTTAAGAATAAATTTCTTTAGGAGGTTTTCTTCTTACAATACATCCCAATAATATAGCTTATCCCTTTGGGGTCTTATTTCACTTTGTGCATGTCTGGCATGAATTTTACCCAAACTGAAATTATGCCTGTCTCCAGTGTTCAACTGAGCTTCCTGAGGTTTGATTTTATTAATCTGATACTGACAAAGAACAAATCATGCTGTTATTTAAAAGATATGTGGTTTGTAGTCAGAAAACCCAGCTTTAAGCCCAAGATCTTCCACTTAATAGCTGTAACCTCAACTAAGTCATGTAATCTCTTCCCTTTAGTTTCCTCATCAGTTAAAAAAAATGTGATAATGAGAAGAAATAAATTGTGAAAAGAAATACTTAGTGCTATGAAATATTAGTATCCATCAGCATGAGAGTTCCCTGGAAGCAAACACCAGGTTTTCACATCTTACACAACTTTGTCTGATTCTTTCCCCTTCACAGTCAGATCTAGTATAGTTATGACCTGGTACAGAGTTCGCACTTGATGAATTTTTTTTTACCTAATAGTGATAAAAGTTAAGTGTTTTAAGTATTGTGCTTTAAAATTTGCATAGAATTTGTTTTGTAATTGTCCTGGAAGGAAAAATGCACTATCTGAATCATGAAAACTTAAAAACTGAATTTAGCACATTAATTAAACTCCTGGAGAGTAAAATGAACGAGGGAGAGGGAAATAATAAAATTCAATAAGGTTGCATAAAAACACTACTATGTGCTTTGATAGGTATTTTGGATGAGATATAAGTCAAAGGAAATGCCATTTGAACTTGAGGACATTCTTCTCAGAGCCTGCCCTGAGCAGAGATGAGAACTATGCAGTTTGACTTTTGACTTCTCTTAAAAGCCTACAGCCATTTCTATCACTCAAAACCCTCTTTCTCATCTAAAGGTTACTAGCGCCTTATTCCTATTTAATATGTGCCTTCCTAGAATTCACATTCCTAAAAATTTCTCATTATCTCTGACTTCCCTCAGCTGTTTCTGTCTCTGTGCTATTTTTAGCAGATTATGATACAAAAACAATTATATCCATCAACTCAAGCAAAAACATCTGTTTGTAACACAGTACAGTTGCTAGATTTTAGGAAATTCAATATGAGTAAGATACCATTCCTGTTTTTTTAGGTAGCACACTGTCTACTATAGACAAATTATAATATGTGGTCTAATAAATGCATTAAAAGCAAAGCATTGTGAGAGTTATTGGGGTATTTAGGAAAGGCACCAGAGAGGAAGTGATTTGATGCTGAGTTTTGGAAGGTGAGTACAAATTTGTCAGATAAAATTTGTAGTGGGCAGGAAGGGAGATATAATGTGCATTCCAGGCAGAGAAAATTGTATGTTCAAAGGCCTATAACTATAAAAGGACACTAAAGCTTTAGAAGATGACTAGAAAATAAATATCACTTAAAAATAGGAAAATGAACCTCATAGTCTATTTACTTTCTTTTTTCAATTTCAAAGTATTACAGGACTATAAATGTTTTTGGTTACATGGATCACTTTTGTAAAGCTTGAGTCAAGGTTAAAATTGTGCCTGTCACCTAGATAATGTTCACTGTACTGGTTAGGTAGGTTTTTGCTGATACCCCCTCCCTCTCCCCACTTCTTGATTTTCATGGAGTTTTACTTCCCTCCATGCACATGCGTGCGCATCAGTTAGTTACAGTTTAATACTAGTACATGTAGTGTTTGTTTTCCCATTCTTTTCCATACTTCATTTAGGATAATGGTCTCTAGTTCCATCTGAATTATTGCAAAAGACATTAAGTCATCCTTCTTCACGGCTGAGTAGTATTCCATGGTATACATATACCACATTTTGTTAATCCACTCATGAATTGATGGGCATTTGGGTTGATTCCACATCTTTGAAATTGTGAATTGTGCGGCAATCAACATTCTAGTGCAGGTGTCTTTTCGATAAAATGACTTCTTTTCCTTTGGGTAAATGCCCAGTAGTGCGATTGCTGGATCACATGGTAGGTCTACATTTTGCTCTTTGTGGAATCCCCATACCATTTTTCCATAGAGGCTGTACTAATTTGCAGTCTCACCAACAGGGTATAAGTGTTCCTTTCTCTCTGCATCCATGCCAGCATCTATTGTTTTGGGACTTTTTAATAAAAACCATTCTGACTGGAGTAAGGTGACATCTCATTGTGGTTTTAATTTGCATTTTCCTGATGATTGGTGACATTGAGCATTTTATGTTTATTGGCCATTCATCTATCTTCCTTTGAAAAGCTTCTGTTTGTGTCTTTTGCCCACATTTTAATGGGGTTGTTTGAATTTTTCCTGCTGATTTGCTTGAGTTCATTGTAGATACTAGTTTTCGGTCCTTTATTCGTTGCATAGCTTGCAGAGCTTTTCTCCCATTCTGCAGGTTGTCATTAACTCTGTTGATTATTTCCTTAGCTGTGAAGAAGCCTTTTAATTTAATCAAGTCCCATTTATTTATTTTTGTTGTTGCTATAATTGCCACTGGGGTCTTCTTAATAAATTCTTTGCCTCAGCCAATATCTAGAAGAGTTTTTCCAACATTCTCTTTTAGAATTCTGATGGTTTCATGCCTTACATTTAAGTCCTTTATCCATCTCGAATCAGTTTTTGTGAGTGGTAAGAGATGTAGATTCTGTTTGATTCTTCTGCATGTGGCTATCAAATTTTCCCAGAACCATTTATTAAATAGGGCTTTTTTTTCTCCCAGTATATATTGTTGTCTGCTTTGTCAAAGATCAATTGGTTGTATGTGGATGATTTTATATCTTGAGTTTTCTGTTCTGTTCCATTGGTCTCTGTTTCTATTTTGTGCCAGTTCCATACTGTTTTGTTTATTATACCCTTGTAGTATAGATTGAAGTTTGCTAATGTGATGCCTCCCAGTTTGTTCCTTTTGCTTAAGATTACCTTGGCTATTTGGGTTCTTTTCTGGTTCCAAATAAAGCATAGAATTATTTTTTTCTAGATCTGTGAAATATGTATGACATTGGTGTTTTAATGGGGATTGCATTGAATCTGTATATCATTTTGGGTAGGATGGACATTTTAACAGTGTTGATTCTACCCATCCATGAGAATGATATGTGTTTCCATTTGCTTATATTATCTGTGATTTCTTTCCTCTGTGTTTTGTAGTTCTCTTTGTAGAGATTTTTCACCTCCTTCATTAAGTATATTCCTAGGTATTTTATTTTTTTTTTGTAGCAGTTGTGAATGGTATTGAGTCTTTGATTTGACTCTCAGCTTAACTGTTATTGGTATATAGGAATGCTACTGATTTGTGTATATTGATTTTATAACCTGAGACATTGTTGAATTTATTTATCAATTTCAGAAGTCTCTTGGTGGAATCTTTAGGGTTTTTTAGATATAAGATCATATTGTCTTCAAAAAGTGATAGTTTGACCTCCTCTTTCCTGCTTTGGATACACTTAATTTCTTTCTCTTGCTTGATTGCTCTGGCTTGGACTTCCAGCACTGTGTTGATTAGAAGTGGTGACAGCGGGCATCCTTTTCTTGTCACAGTTCTTAGGGGCAATGCTTTCAACTTTTCCCCATTCAGTAGGATGTTGGCTGTGGGTTTGTTATACATAGCTTTTTATAATTTTTAGATGCTTTCCTTCTATGCCTAGTTTGAAGTTTTTTTATCATGAAAATTTGCTGAATTTTACCAAATGCTTTTTCTGTATCTATTGAGATGATCATATGGTCTTTGTTTTTGCTTCTGTTTATGTGGTGAATCACATTTATTTGATTATTGATTTACATAAGTTGAACCATCCTTGCATTCCTGGGATGAATTCCATTTGGTCATGATGGATTTTTTTTTTTATGTGTTATTGAATTCGGTTTGCTAGCATTTTATTGAGGATTTTTGTATTTATATTCATAAGGGATATTGGTCTGTAGTTTTCTTTTTTCATTGTGTCCTTTCCTGCCTTTGAAATCAAGGTGATCTTGGCTTCATAGAACGAGTTGAGGAGTATTCCCTCCTTCTTTATGTTATGGAATAATTTCTGCAGAATGAGTACAAACACTTCTTTGAAGGTCTGATAACATTCAGCTGAGAATTCATCTGGTATGGGGCTTTGTTGTTGTTGTTGGAAGATTGTTTATTGCTGCTTCAATCTTGTTGCTCATTATTGGTTTGTTTAGGAATTCTATTTCTTCCTGATTGAGGTTGCATATTTTCAGAAATTTATTCATTTTCTCTACACTTTTGAGTTTATGTGCATAGAGATTTTCGAAGTATTCATGGATGATATTTTGTATTTCTGTGATAACAGTTGTAGTGTCTCCATTTTTATTTTTGATTGAGTTTATTTGGGTCTTTTCTCTTCTGTTCCTAGTTAACCTAGCAAAAGGTCTATTGATTTTGTTTATCTTTTCAAAGAACCAACTTTTTCTTTCTTTGATCTTCTGTATTATTTTCTTCTTTTCAATTTTATTTCATTCTGATTCAACCTTAGTTACCCTCCTAGGATACTTCTGTTTTAAAAGTTTTTGAACGAAATAAGAGTCTCTATAGTGGTAGAACATCTGGCTACATGAGAGAGTATAACAAGGGAAGTTTAAACTACATAAATGTGGAATATTTTTGGCCAAAGGGAACTTGCCACATGGATAACTGCTTAAACCTTTCCCCAGATCATCTTCCTCAATCATCTTTCACCTCCAGTGTGAAATTTACCATCACTGTCAATTTATTCTAGCATTCTAGCATCACAGCCAACCTTACAATTTGTTGAACTGACATCTGTCTGTTACATGTGTACTATTTCTTTCACCCTGTCCTCTCCACTATGCCAAGTGTAGGGGTAAAAAAGTAATGTATTTTTCTCATCCATCACAAGGTCCACGGCTGACACCTGTATAAAAAAAGGATGGATAAGAGAAAAGCATAACAAATTTGTTTAAGAAAGTTTTACATGGCATGAGAGACTTCAGAAATGAAGACCCAAAGAGCCAGGGAAAACTGTATATTTTTATACTAGATCTGGTGAAATAAGTGGACAATTGTAAAGAAATATATAAAAAAGGTACACAAATGTACAAAAATGGTAATAAAATGTGGGAAATCCAGCAAGGCCTGTTTGTTCAGATTCCTCTTGGCCTGTATAGCATTCCTTCTCCCCATGCATAGGGCAGGATACCTGTCTCAGAGGGTCTTATGACTTACTTTCAGGGGAGGTAGGTTAGAGAGTGACCATTTCTAGGCTTTCTTTGAAGGAGAGGAATTCTAATATCTATGACCTGCCTCAGGTGAGAGCCATTCTAGTTTCTATGATACACCTTGTAGAACAAAAGGATGTGGGAGAAGGAGGGCAGGGTGAGGTCAGAGAGACCTCTTCTGAGGCCCCCTCAATAACCTTCAGTTTAAAGTACTCAGCACACCAAGGTGCCATACTTTGCGATACCATTTTCTGAGCCCCAACACTAGCACAAGTTTATAAACATTTGTGAAGTTGAACGTAGTATATCTTATTTAACTAAACTCTAAGCAATAATAATGAACATATGTGTTGATATTTAACATAACACAATCATTTTATAGAGTAGGAAGCAAAAAAAGAAAAAAATAACACTTAAGCTTTTTATTTAATCTTTTCAATACCCAATGAGGTGGGTATTACAATTATTCTCGTTGAATATTCAAGTGCAATGAGACAGAGGATAATCTTTCATCTTGTTCCTTGTAAGATACAAGATCATGTTACAATACACTATATTTAAATTTTTACATTCTGATGCCAACTTATTTGAAAAAAAGAATACTGTTTTTCAAATGTGTGAAACTACTTTGTATATGTGTTTGTGTTTTACAATGAAAATTATTACACTAAATGATTCTCCCAAAGAAGGAAATAAATGCAAAATTTCTGAAATGATGATCACTCATCTCAAATTCCTCTGTATTTGTTCCAGGAACTGTGAACCATTTGTATCATGTAAACAGCTCAGGTTGTGTCTGCAGCCATGCAGCAGAATGGGAAGTACCAAAATATGCAATTAGTTGTGAGCTGTATAAATAGTTTATTACTGTCAGGGATGCAAGAATTTCAGTGCTGAGTCTCTTCAGAGAGCCATCTTAAAAGCCATAAAGTTCTTTTGCTTGTGTGTTTTTTTGTTTGTTGGTTGGTTAGAGTCAGAGTCTCACTCTGTTGCCCTGGGTAGAGTGCAATGGCATGATCATAGCTCAGTGCAACCTCAAACTCCTGGGCTCAAGCAATGCTCCTGCCTCAGCCTCCCAAGTAGCTCAGACTACAGAAGTGTGCCACCATACATGGCTAACTTTTTTCTATTTTTGATAGAGACAGGTCTTGCTTTTGTTGAGGCTGGATAAGCCATCAGTTTTTTACTTCTTCTGCGATGTGCATGTGTATAACATTCTCTTTGCTCTATGGGAAATGTTGTCAGTATATTTACAAATTATCAAGAGAATCACCTGCTTAAATGTTTTATTTAAGATTCATACTAATGTTTATGTTGTCACAGAAGAGAGATTAATAAGCATATTAATAGGTTCAATCCCATCAATATTTTCCAAATTATGATGAAAAAACCTTTTTAATCCAACATGCATTCACTTAAATATAATGGCTAATTAATCATAATATATGTTATCTATTTGTTAAAGTAATATCTTTTATAAAATAAATGTAGTTTCTCTTCTATCAGTATATATTTTATTAATCTTCTGATTTTCTTATACATTTTTATTTAAAATATCCCATAATTCCACATTGAATTTGTTTCCTCAATATCTGAAATGATGAGACATAACTTTGCTTCATTGCAACTTTATGTATGGTTTTATGGAATCATCATCATCCTCCTCCTTAAAGAAGGCAATGACCTTTACTCTCTCTCAGTCATGGCATAAAGCCCCTTTGGATAGGTACAGTTAATTGTTTTATTGAACTTCTAAAACCACCTGGGGAACTTCTAAGTAAGCCTTGTGTTTCTTTTAGGTATGCACTTAATTTCCTAAGACTTTGTTGTATATTGTTGAGAAAGAGTACAGTAAGTGTAAACATTAAACTTGATGAGAATCTATGCTAATTTGATCATTCACATAGCATTCTATGCTAATTTGATCATTCACATAGAATTAAATGAAACAATTAATGCTCTATGGTTTAAGAGCTACTCAAAAGTTAACCAAAATACTCCTACCATCTAAATATTACACTGTGAAAAACAACTTATTCACAGATGACTTAAAGAAGCATGCAATCTTGAAGCTGAAATGGACCTTGGAGTCCTCTAGCAGAAAACAACAAGGATTCTGAAAATTCCCCAATTGGTAGCAACCCCTTGTTTAACCACTTTCTTCAGCTACAGTTTGTGAAGGGAAACTTATTGCTTCCTAAGATGGTCAATTCCATTTGAAAAGCTCTAATTGTGAGAGAGCTTTTTATGTTCCAATCCAACACACTGTAACATTAGAGATGAATTAAATGACTTAATCCTTTCCTGACTTGGCAGCAATCTTTTTTTTTATTTTGGAATATCATGGAGGTACAAACACTTTGGTTACATATACTGCCTTTGCACCACCCAAGGCAGAGCTTTAAGCATGTCCATCCCCCAGAAAGTGCACGCCACACCCATTAGGTGTGAATTTACCCATCTCCCCTCCTCCCTCCCACCTGCTTGACACCCGATGAATATCACTGCCATATGTGCACATAAGTGTTGTTAAAGAATGAGCATACCTATGCTTCAGCACAAACATATACAATTGGTAACCCCCAAATATATTATTGTTAATTTGATTTTTGTTTTGTTTTTGAGACAGGGGCTACTCCGTCACCCAGGCTGGAGTGCAGTGACCCTGGTGTGACTGTAGCTCACTGGGCTCAAGTGATTCTCCACCTCAGCCTCCCCCAAATCTGGGAACTACAGGCACACACCACCATGCCTGGCTAATATTTTTAATTTTTTGTAGAGATGGCATCTTGCTATGTTGCCCAGGCTGGTCTTGAACTCTTGGCCTCAAGTGAACCTCCCACCTTGGCCTCCCAAAGTGTTGGGATTACAGGCATGAGCCATCACACCAAACAGTTAATTTTTTAATAAAGACTCCTTCCCTATCTCAAAATATACCTTATTATAAAGATAGACTAGAAATTATAACATGTTAATTTACATTGAAGAGAAAAACAAAATCACATTTTACATTTTACCACAGTGAATTATTAGTGAATAATAAAAAAGATATCTAAGATCAATGGAAGGACAGTTATTTAATAAATGGATTTGGCATATATAGTTGACAATCTAGAAAAATGTTCAGTTTGATTCTTTATATACCATAATATAACAAATAAATAAAATTTGAATTAAATAGCTAATGTAAACACTAAACATTAGCCAAATAAGAGAAAAGATTGTCTATTAAATATCTTCAGGGTGGCAACAGATGAAAAGACCTAAGGTTAATCTCTTTGTCATATAAAAAAGTTCAAAAAATCAATAGAAAAAAACTTATCTCAAAAGACAAATGGGAAAATAAACAGATACTTTCCAAAAGCAGAAATACAAATAATAAATTAATGTATTACTGTTCATTCCTACAGTAATAAGATACAAATCAAAATGAAAACAAAATATATATCTATTAGCAATAATTAAACATTATAAAACAAGCTACATTGAGGCTTTATTGTATATTGGTATAATCTTTTATATTCATATTTGGCATTATATACCAAAACAATAAGTACATGCATGTACTCGCTTAACTCTGCTTTGAGATCTTCCTAAGGAAATAAGAGAAAGCTGATATTTAATGATGTCCATAATAGTATTATTCATACTAGTTAAAGTAATTTAAAATAATTCAAAATAACCCAGCATTAAAAATAATTATAAATAAGTTGGTTGTTATGATACATGTTGGATTAACTATGACTATCCATTTAAAATATCACTATTAAAATATAAAAAATAATTGCAATACACATTTACTAAGTCCTTATTGTGTGAGACATATTGTTCTAAGTGATTTACATGATAAGTCATTTTATCTAAACTTCTTACAGCAATTCTGGAGGGTTACCCAAATTTTAGAGGTGAAATAAATGGAGAAACAGTTTGTATGTCTTGGCTCATGTGGTAAAAATAGTAGAGATAAGTAATATGACTTCAGTTCTTAATCAACACTACAATATAAAAACTATTTATTAATGTAGCAAAAAGTTTCACTACTTCTGGTAAGATACTATGTGATAAAAACAATGCAGAATTGTGTATAAAATTTGATAATCATATTTGAAAATATGAAGTAAAAATTATACAGCACAAGTTGAAATGGTAATGCAAGTTGTATTGTATTCATATGGTACACTTTCAGGTGATTTTTCTCCATTCCTTAATTTTTTAAATCTTTCTTTACATTTTTATGCTATTGTTACAATATAGTTGAAAAAAATGTTGAAAATATATTTCTATGACCTAAAGTATTTGGACTATTTCTTCTGTTAAAAACAACTAGAACGCTTTTAACATGCATTTAAAAAATCTTTTTTTGAAATTATTAAATATGTGTCAAGATAGTAAATCCCAGGGAAGGTAGGGACGAAGGGAGATAAGCATATCCATGAAACCACATTTGTCTCCAGAGCATTTGCCAAACTGGCAACGTTGAGCTTTAGTTATAATGGCCTGTTGGGGAATAGAGACCAAAATCAAACACAATGACTGGCCAACCTGGCAGCTGGACAGAATGATAGAAGAGAAAACTGAACTCCAGATATCTACATTTGCAGCTAAGTGATAAGCCACTAATAACTTTCCCCCATCTCTACTCTAAGAGAACTCATGAGAAATTTCCTTGGTTCCAAGCAGAGAGAAGGGAAAAAATTCCCTCAGATGGCTTTTTTTGTGGATCTCTACAGTATCATCTATGTATTCCAAAAAACCCCTCAAGTTATAAATTAAGTTTAATGAAGTCTAGAGAAATAGTGTTGTAGATGCCTGTCAGAAAAAAAAAAAAAATGCAAATGCCCCTGGGGGCATGCATCTCATCCTGAGCCTCAACGAATTCACAAAAATAATAGTCCAAAGGAGATTAACAACTCACAGTCAAAACTAACCAAGCACACAAGGAAATGACACTATACTTGAGAACTGATAGTAACAGGACAATTGAAACAATCACAAGAAGATTTTAGATGTGCCATGGACCATGAGTGGAAAGTCTTCACAAGTCTGGCATATTCATGGGACAGGAAGAAGTCTATCACGTTGGAATCAAGAGAGTTGGGGAAGAATTTAAGAGAATGAGGGAAGCAAGGTCATGCAAGGGGCAGGAGAGGGAGGAGGAGATCCTGGACAGCCTTGAAGGTCCCAGTCAGGACTCTGGCTTTCAACCTGATTGACGTGGATAGCAATCAAAGGGTTTTGAGCTGAGAGGCCTTATGTTCTGATTTATTTACAGAAATAAATATAGAAATATTTATTTTTTAGAAATGTTGCTGACTGCACAAGCATGAAAGCAGAGTCCACGTAGGATCAAGGCTTTTTGAATAATCAGGTGATAGAAGATGATGGCTTCAAAGGGATGCTTAGTCACCACTGGGGATGGTGAGAAAGTAGTCAGATTTTTGATGCTTTGAAAGTAGAGGCCACCAGATAGACCGGTTGTAAAAAAGAGCAGGGAGAAAAATATAAGATTATTTTAGACATTGTGAAAAGAGAAGTTGCTGATAAAATTTTACATTCATAATTTAAAAATTAATAGTCTTAGCAAGCTTGAATCGAAATGAACATCCTTAATCTGCTAAATGGTAGCCCCATTATATCAAGAGGAAATATCTTACTTAACAGTGAAATTGTGAGAGCTATCCCTTTATATAAAGGCTAGAAATGAATGCCACAAGCACCATTTCTATTCAGCAATTTCCTGGAAGATCCTTGCCTCAAGGTAGGGCAAAAAAGGTAAATAAATAAACTAAAGTTTGCAAATTCAAAAACAAAGCTCTCACTGTTTACAGATTGTATGTGTATTTAGTGATTTTGGTCTATATCTTCAAAGGAATTTAAAAGAAATTATCAAAATTAATAAGAAATTAGCAAGTTGGCTAGAAGAAAACCAAAATATAAGAATTTACTGCTTTTTTGATGATATCAATAATTACAATATGATTTTTAAAGACCATCTTTTATAGCATAGCCAGAAATGTAAAATACCCACAAATATATCTACAAATGTATACTTCTATAAAGAAAATTACAAAATTTAATTGAAAGATTAAAGAAGACCTAAATAGAGATACATGCCATGTTCATTATAGGAATACCCAATATTATAAAAATGTAAGTTCTTCTTGTATTATGTTATGGATTCAATGTCATTCCAATCAAAATCTTTACTATTTTGGTCGAACTTGATAAACTTATTTTTAATGTACAAAATAATGAAAGTGGCTTAAATAGCCAAAATGTTCATAAAGAAAAACAAGGTGAGTAAAATTGAACTAACATATTTCAAGGCTTATTATAAACTATAATAAGCCTTGGACCAGCGTGGTAGTATTACTGGGCTGAACAAATAGACAAAGAAACATAATAGAAAGCCAAGAAATTGATTCACACATATGTAAACATAATATATGACAAATGGCATTGCAAATTAGTGAAAAATACATAATTTTCTATAAATGTTCTGGGAAATTATGTACACATATGGAAAAAGAATGAAGCTAAATATTTACTTCACACTCTATGTAAAAAACAGTTCCATGTGGATTAAAGACCTCAATGTGAACGGCCCAGGAGAATTGTGACGATCATTAAGAGTGATGCCGATACAAAAATGTGTCTTCAGAAATTAGCCAACAGAATGTCTATCTCCAATCAGCAGCCTAACAAATGTCTCAAACCCAGATAGAACTAAACAGATCAGTTACAAACACAACTGAGGGGAGTCCTACTGTAAGGATTTAAGGATCTGAAAATACCAAAGCAGACCTATATGGCCAATTGATTTTCAACAAAGGTGCAAAAGTAATTCAAAGGAGAAAGAATACTTCCCCCCTCCCCCAATAAATGGTACTGAAACAATTAAACTTCTACATGCTTACATATGATACTGGATAAATTGAATTCCCATATGAAGAAAAAGAATCATGATCTCTAACTCACATCATTCATAAAAATTTATTTCCAGGTAGATTACAAAAGTAAAACAATAAGCCTCTAGATGGTAACATAAGAGATTATCTTCTTGACCTTGTAGAAAATTTTCTTAATGTTTCTTTTAACAGAACACAAAAATCTCTACCCATAAAGGGAAAAAATGATACATTGTAATCTATTAAAATTAAGAATTTCTGAATATCAAAAAATGCCTAAAATAACAAAAAGGAGAGGATATTTGTGATACCTACAACTAATAAAGGATTAATATCTAGAATATTAAAAAAAAGAATATGTAACCCAAGGAAAAGTATGCCCCAGGGATTCCTAAAGAAATTTAAAGAACTTGTTAGAGGACAAGTTTTTTAAGCTTATGCCCATCCTCTCCCCATAGAATCTTTCTTATACATTTACAATATAAACTGTCAAGGACAAATAAAAGAAACAGTAGTATTTATAACCATAAGGTAAATTTCCACCAAGAATGAGATATTTCAAATCTAATCAGAAAACCACATGATTCCTTAAAGAGATATTACTTCTTGGGAATCAAAATAAACTTAACATTTGGAGCTCAATGAACAGCAATCAAGTCTGAGACCTACCGTGAGAATAATTCTACCATGTGCTTGGAAAGACCTCTGAATGAGAGACTTAAAAAGCCTCCTTGGAGGATATTATTTCTAACTGAAGGCTTTTGAACCATCTTAGTGAGGAAGTCTTTCATGGATCTCAGTAAGACTCCCCAGAAATTCCCCAAGCTTGGTGAACTCCCCAAAGTATTACCAGATACCCTGTTCATAAAGAAAAGCTAAATTTATTAGAAGCCACTGTAGTGTGAGAAAACACCACCTTAACAAGGTCTTAGCCATGATTCAGAAAGTGGAAGGCAGAAGTGGAATGTTTATAGAATTTGGGGGTCTTGGCACAAGTGGTTTAAGGTGAGGCTTTCAAGTCAAGGCACTAATTGTAATTGTGTAAAATCTGTGACATGGTGACATGATACTTCTAGATTAGTAGAGATAGCAAAGTAAAGATCTTGAATTAAGTTTTGAGGATTGTCTCATAATTATTTTTTACATAAATTTTCCAAAGCAAGTGGTGATGCTATTTATTGGTTTATAGTTTTATCTTTCCTGAGCAAAGATTTCCCGGAAGCAAACGATGAATTCATGTTAACAATATGCAGTCTCAGTTCTTAGTCCTACTGCTATGTTTGATGCAGTTGGTTGCAATTCTCACTCTAAAATACTGAAAATAGTATGACTGTCTTAGCCAGTTGAGGCTGCTGTAACAAAATACCATAGATCAGATGACTTGTCAACAACAGAAATTGATTTATCACAGTTCTGGGGGCTGGAAAGTTCGTGATTAGGGTGGTCAAGTTGTGGTGAGGGCCCTCTTTCAGGTTGCAGACTGCCAACTTTTCTTTGTATCCTTGCATGGTGGAAAGAAAGCTGGTCAGATCTCTGGCCTCTTCTTGTAGGAGCACTAATCCTTCACTCTCATAACCTAATTACCTCCCCAAAAATCCCACCTCCAAATAGCATATTGGGATTACGGTTTCAACATATACATTTTAGGACGATACAAACATTCAGCCTGTGGCAATGACTGTGTTTATACAAAGTTCAAAAGCAAGCAAAACAATTGTGTACTATAGGAGTTCACACATAAGTGGCAAAATTACTTAGAACAACAAAGAAATTCTTGTCACAAAAGTCAGAGTAGTGGCTATCTCTGAGGTGGGTAGAAAGCTATTGATCTAGAAGGGAACTTGAGAAGTTTCTAGAGTTCTGACAATGTTCAGTTTCATGCCCTTGATGTTGGATATATTAATACTAATATTTGCTATATAATCATTCTTTAAACTGCACTTATATTTAACACATTACGTTTAATGTATGTTACTCTAACAATTTCATATTAATGAAAATGGATGTTCTAAACTCAAAGTATGTCCTTCTGCTCCAGTTGATGTCTGAATTCCAGTTGTAACATCCATCTCCTCTCCAGTTCTTTGTACCTGAATGACCTTGATCACATGGCTTACCTTTTTTATCTTCATCTTCAAAAACAGTATGAATAATATTATCATTTTTGTGAAGATTTAATAAGGTTTATAGCTTAAATGAAGTGTATAACTGAAATGTACTTGTTTTGTCATTTTCATTGTTAAGAATAATGATTATGATGATAGCTCATCACATTCCTAAGTATCTTTCTTTATGTTCTCTACATTGATACACAGAGTTCTGAAGACATTTTCTTTCCATGTTCTCACTTGTTTTCACTTTTGAATTACTGGAGGATTCTCCTGTGTATTACTGGAAGTTACTTCTCCCTGAGAATTACTGTAATTATTCTTCTACCTTACTAGCTACTTTTTTTCAGATTCCTTTGCTGGTTCCTGCTCATATCACCCACCTCTTGATATTGAAGCATCTCAGGATTTAGTGTTTGAACCTTTTCTCTTTTATATTTGGATTACCGCAGCTAGTTTCATGGACTGAAATGCTGCTTATGCTAATGAACCTCAAATTTATATCTCCATCCTTCAAGGCTATGCCTTGAATGCCAAACTCACATGTACAACTGCCTACTTAACACCCCTACTAAGTTATCTATTAAGTATCTCAACATTAACATTTCTAAAACTAAGCTCCTGATTTTTCCCTTCCAAATATGCTCATCTCATAATCCTCCCTATCTCTTTTTAAGGCATCTCTGGTCTTCCATTTGCTAAGCCCCCAAATCTTGGTGTTATATTTGACTTATCTCATTTTTTTAAATCCTACTTTTTATAGATTTTGGAGGTACAAGTTCAGTTTTGTTACATGGATATATTTCATAATTGTGAAGTCTGGGCTTTTTGTATAACTGTCACCCAAATAGTATACATTATACCCAATGAGTAATTTCTCATCCTCCCACCTTTTTGAATCTTCAGTGTCTATGTCCCCATGTGTATATAAGTGATAAGGACATGCAGCATTTCATTTAAGGTAATAGCCTCCAGTTCCATCCATCTTGATGTGAAGGACAGGATTTCATTCATTTTGTGGCTTAGTAATATTCCATGGTACATATATATCACATTTTCTTTTTTTTAATTTCAGAATATTATAGGAGTACAAATGTTTTGGTTACATAAATTGCTTTGTACCAAAGTTTGACTTTGAGTCACAGTTATAAGTATTCCCATCCCCCAGTGAGGGTGCATTGTACCCATTAGGTGTGAAAAAATGCTCAACATCTCTAATTATCAGAGAAATGCAAATCAAAACCACAATGAGATATCACTTAACTCCAGTGAGAATGGCTTTTATCAAAAAGTCCCCAAACAATAAATGTTGGTGTAGATGCAGAGAGATAGGAACACTCATACACTGCTGGTGGGACTGCAAACTAGTAGAACCTCTGTGGAAAGTAATCTGGAGATACCTCAAAGAGCTACAAGTAGAACTACCATTTGATTCAGCAATCCCATTGCTGGGTATCTACCCAATGTAAAAAAAGATATTCTATCAAAAAGATATCTGCACTTGAATGTTTATAGCAGCACAATTCACAATTGCAAAGATATGGAAATAACCCAAGAGCCCATTAATACATGAGTGGATTAATAAAATGTGGTATATATATACCATGGAGTTCTACTCAGTCACCCACACACACAAAAAAAGGTGAACTAATACCTCTTGTGTTAGCCTAGATGGAACTGGAGACCATTCTTCTAAGTGAAGTATGAATGAAGATCTCATATAGCCAAAGCAATCTTAAGCAAAAAGAACAAATTGGGAGGCATCAATTTACCAGACTTCAACCTATACTACAAGGCCATAGTAACCAAAACAGCATGGTACCCACACAAGAACAGAGGCATAGACCAATGGATCAGAACAGAGAACCCATATATAAAACCATCCTCATATTGTCTGTTCTTTGACAAGCAGACAAAAACATAAACTGGGGAAAAGAATCCCTATTCAATAAATGCTGCTGGGAAAACTGGATAGCCACATGTAGAAGACTGAAATAGGATGCGCATCTCTTACCACTCACAAAAATCAACTCATGATGGATAACAGACTTAAACCTAAGACATGAAACCATAAGAATTCTAGAAGAAAATATTGAAAAAACTCTTACAGACATCAGCCTACGCAAAGATGTCTAACAACACTGACATTTTTATACAATGTGTTAGACTTTATTCTTCTAATCAGACTTCTAATGAGAGACCTAAATTTGTTGATGCATTTTAGCCTTGTGAATAAGCCATGGCTTTGCAGACCACTGAAATATTATTCCTTGCCACTCAAATTTTGGTCTGTAGATTTGCAATATAAGCTTTATGTGGGATCTTATTAGAAATATAGACTCTAAGGTGATCCCCAGACCTACCAAATCATAATATATCTTTTACAACATTCTCAGGTATTTGTATGTCCATAAAAATTTGGGAAGCTGCTATATATCACTTTTATACTTCTTCTTGCAAGTGATTTAAGATTTTCTCTCTACATAGTTATATTACTACTTTTAGTTAGAGTTAAAAAAAAAAGAAAGAAAGAATGAACGAAAATTTTGACTGTAGAGCGGCCAGCGTCAGGCTTTGTTAGACACTGTAGATAAACCCAGCGTTCTAATGGAATGGTGGCAAAGTGGCAAAATCATTGAAAAGTTCTGCAATTTGATGACATTGCAATGTGAAATTCTCATATAGGAATAATGTAACCTGCCAGTTAGGAGCCTTTTGAACACTTATAACTAATTGATGTTCATCCCTTCAGACATCACATGCAACTACCATGCTACATGGGGTACAATTTAACTTGAAGTTGATTTATTGAATTCAGAGAGAATTTCCAACATTAAAGGCATAAAGAAGTCCACTTAGAGGGAGAACATCTTTCATTTCTGGAATATGCAGAACACTGATCCAGTGATATGAGATCTGAGTCATACAGATCTGTTACAGAGATGAAATAAACAAGCCTGGAATCCCACACTATTATATTTTAAGTGTGCATCATGTGTAGGGTAGTAGCTTATAACAGAAAGAGTCTTAGGACCATATGTGAAAGAAAAAAAAGCTAAGGCCTTATTTGCCTCTATTTAATCCTAAGAAAAATTATTTGGGGCTGGTGTTTTATCAACTGCAAACATGGATGCCAGGCCTTCTACTAAGATTACTATTTGCCCAGGTTTGAGGTACAGTAGTTATGAGGATGGTCTGAGAATGAGGTATATACACACGTACTGTAGACAGACAGAAATGGCTTAATCTGACATTGTGTTCATTAGATTAGACAAAACTACCTTCTATTTTTTGAAAATTAGCTTACTTTTTCTGTAAAATGCCTCATTAATGTAGAAATTGCAGCCTGAACTCTGCAAACATCAAGCTAATTTGGGTTATTTACTTTTCAATTCTGCAGCAACGCATGGACCCACCATGAGGTTTTCTATATTCACTCAATAAAATATCTGTATCTGTATTGCTTTTTTTATGTTGCTTCCAGTTGCCTCAAAACACAAATAAGATTATTTATACGACCCGTAAATCACTTCCACCCACAAACAGCTTTACTTCTGAATCCTTAGGCAAGTGTGATTTAAAGTTCTCTCTGCTCTTTTTTTAGAGAAATGAGCAAAAACAATATATAATATTACAGTCATTTTCTCCAAACTATAAAATGAATTTACTGAAGCATAGCCTATTGATGTTACACGGAGACATTCAAAAAGTATGTTATTAGATATTGTTATGTTTTTAAAGAATATTCTGTCAGAATCTCTTTGTTGATTTATATGTATGTACACACATAGACACACATATATATATGTATATGTGTATATAATTATAAATGTAATAGCTCAGACTTTCTTCTTGCCTCTTCTAGGTAGCATCGCTTATACTTAGTGTAACGGAGATTGGCTATTTATTAAATAACCTACATGCTTTTTATCCTGGGCACATGCCTAGACATTGTTTTATAGATTGCATTAGAGTTGGAAATGTCCAGGCGACTGAGTTCTGTGCTTAAGAAAGTAAAATCTCTAACTGATTGGATTCCTCAATGACTGACTGCAACAGAAATCCCCTCCACTGCCCATTAGCACACACACATTCCCACAAACCCGCCACACCCCCATTCCCAGTGTCACTGAAATGTATGTGGGCAAGAAGTAAACCTCCATTGTGTTCAATCACTGAGATTTTGGATTTTACTTGGCAGTGTAGTTAGCACTACTTTCTCTAATATAGAATAAGCATGCATGTGAAAACATGCACATATATATCTCAAGAAATTATTAGTTGTCATCCCTCCCTAAACTTACTCCCTCCTTATCTCATACACATTTTTTTTAATCTGGTAGAAAAATATGAACAAAAAAGGAAGAACAAAGGAGAAATAAAACTAAAGATACTGCAGTGAAGGGAGATGTGTTAATTCCCAGAGGCTTAATCTTGTCCAATAGGTAGCTAGGGACAGTCTATATGTCCTGCATCTCAGGAAACCTCAGGATTATTACTAGTCTCATTTAATTTAGAGGCTCTTTTCTATTGCCAATACTGATACTCACATCTACATAAGAAGAAAAGCATCCTCAAAGTGCCACCTCAGTTGTTCTTAAGTAATTCTTACCTTCTTGTGTAATCCTTACATTTCACCCTCAAACATTTGAGACTACAAAAAGTTAAAAGAAATATTCTGTGCTTTGTAATTAATATCTTCATTAAATTTCTATACTATCAAGTGATTTTGAACAGACATCAAAGTAATCCTATACTGAAGTATGCTATAAATATAATGGAACAGATAAAGATTCAAAATATTTTAAACATATCAAGAAATAATGGGAAAATCCTGGAAATATATGTCAGAAAATTTGAATTCAAGAGTAAAATACCACTTTGAAGGTGATTAATGCCATTTTGCCCATGTAAATTTTAAACATGAATTAAAATTGCTTTCCAAGAGATAGTTAAGAGAGATGTCTGTGGCTTGGGAATAGAAACCATGCATTGTAAGCATCTCTGATGTATTTCCTAATCATATTCATCAGCTACCTGATATCATAATTTTAAAATAATCCTATTCCTTCCCCATTCTAAATATTCCTATTCTCAGAATATATTGAACAGCAAGCTTGTCTAAAAACTAACAAAATTCTCCAAGGAGAGAAAAAATCTCTCCATGTTCTTCCCCAAAGAAATTGATAGTCTAGACTATCCTTCTAATTTTTCTTACCTTTCTCCACTTGGATATTCCACTTAAGCCTCAGATTCAGTACATAACAAACTCAAATCCCTTGTCCCTTTCTTGAACATTTTTTTCTGGCTTCCTTAATTCTGTTACTGACACCAGGATTAAGTTATCTTTGGCTTCAGCCTCACTTCACCTTCAATTTCTAATTGGTGACCAAGTCCTGGTGATTTTCATTCCGATGCTCATTTCCTTCTTATACTTGTACTTGCCCGTATTCTCTTTCCCTTTCTCTGGCGTGTTGTTCTAGTTTCCTAACATGCCTCATTCAGATTTTCTCCTATCCACTCTAGACCATGTTCTCAGATTAATCTTATTGAAGCTCAATTCTCTTTTTAAAAACCACCTTATTGAGGTGCGATGGACATACAGAAAACTGAACATATTCAATATATACAACTTGGGGAATTTGGAAATCTGTAAACACTTGTGATATCAGAACTACAATTTATGTCATAAACCTATTCAACACCTCCAAAAGTTTCCTCCTGTCCTCTTTCTTAATTATTATTATTGGTGCTAATAACACTTAATATAAGGTTAGACTCTTACAAAAATTTTAAGTATGCAATACAACATTGTTAACTATAGGCACAATGCTGTGCAGTAGGTTACTAAGATTCTTTATCTTGTACATTGAAGCTCAATTTTGACCATATCAGTCCTTTATTCAAAACTCTCCAATGGCTCTCCACAAAATACTGACAAGCCCAAATATCTTTGCCTGGTATCTGATATTTCCCAAATTATTTTCCCAGTTTTTATCCCCATTACTTCTTTTATGTACCCAGTTCCCAGTAACAGTAATAATATCACTTTTCTTATACATTCCCTTTGATTTACTGCTTTTATCCATCTGCTCCAATGTCAGAAATGTCCTCCCATCCTATTCGCATGTAATCCAAATGCAGCGTAGAAGTCATCAATCTGTTCTCTGAAGTTTAATAATACTTTTTTCATCTCTATTTTAACATGTATATTTATTCAAGGTTTCTATGTGACTGAAAATTTGGGGAGATAAATGTGGTTTATATCAGAGGGGCAAAAACATCTTTAAATTGCATATCATTATTGCTATTCCTTGTGCTTGGGCCACCATGAGATCTAGTGATTCCATATGTCTCATACATCCTTTCTCTTCTCCATCACATTAAAAGCAAAAACATACAAACATGAACCCGGTAATGACACTAACAACTATCCTTCTCGTTTCCTACTGCAAAGAAATTTGGCTCTCCATGACCCCTGCTGTCAATTCAGGTCAGGGCTTCCCTTTGCATGTTCAAAAATTCAGCAGAAGCTTTGAAAAAACCACTTTGAAGAATCTGTTTAACTTCTTAGACCACACAAACTGTTTCATCTTTTTTATCTATAAGTGTGTGAGATGATGGGGAGATTTAAACTACAGAAGAGTTTTTTTTTTTTTTTTTACTTTGTACCAATGCAAGTCTAAGGCTCATAAGTACATAAATAGGATAATTCCACAATTTTCTTATAAGGTAGGCATTATTATTATCCCCATTCTGCAGATAAGGATGCCGAAGCATGGAAAGATTAAGGAACTTGCCCAATGTTACATGGCTACAAAGTGGTAGAGTTGGGAGGAAGGCAGATTTTTTTAGTCAAAATAGGCTAGATTTTGTTGCAATAAATTAATAAATAAATCACTTCAGAATTTCGACAGCTTTGACCCAATAGTCCTTGGCACCAACTTATTTCAAATGCATAAAGTAGAAATTGCTTGCAAAGAGGAAAATCAGATTGAAATGCCAGCCTATCTGAGTGAGCCTAACTTTAAGAAATCCCTGTTATGTGCAGCCACAATTTCCAGATACACTGATTATTTACTTATTTAAAATAGCTTTTAGTTATATAAAAGTGAAATGATTCTTTACCTCTTCACCCACAAAGTCACCAGAGTATGGCATACGTTACCACATTAAAGCTAAGCTAGTAGCAAAAAGACTGCACAAGACTGAAAAAAGACCACGGTTCAAATTCCAGCTCTACCACTGACTGAGGGTAAGACCTTATGTTAGTTATTGAATTCTTCTGGCCTTCAGTTTTCTTATCTGTAAAACGAAATAATGGCATTGACTCTACAGGATTATTGTCAGGAATAATAAATTAAATAGTAAATACTAAGTGGCTAGGAAATTGCCTCATCTTTGGGATGCAAATGTCCTGGATTTGATTTCCAGTTTGAACATCTGATGTGTGTGTAACACTGGGGCAGTTACAAATTTCCTTGTGTTTGAAATGGTTATAATAAAATCTGAATCTTACAGGGTTATGGGAAGATTAGAGGTAAAATATAGAAAGCCAATAATTCACATGACATGCAGTAGGAGCTTAATCTGTGGTTGATCTGAATATTTAATATCATTCTTTCACATCTGCAGGAGATAGAGTCCACGTTTCTAAATCTTTTTTGAGACAATATTAATTATCCTTGACTTCAATCACTTAAATATCAAACAAAATAATAACACATTATTCATGTCTTCTTCTAAATCCCTTCACTGACTCACCAGTGCCTTCTGTGTAACATTTTAGTTTCCATTCCTAACATTTCGTGTACCTGCACAGCAGGCTTACTAAGCAGCTCTTAGTCTTTCCTATATGCTATTCCCTGAGCACAAGGAAGACACAGCTTCTTAAGCCATATAGTATGCTGCTTGCAGTACAGAAAACTGAAAAAAAAGATCCTGCAATCTGACTTCTCAAACTGACTTTGTTATATAATATATAATTGATTTATTCAGTTTCCCATCATTTTTTTCCTGCTCAGACACTCAAAATCCCTACTTTCATTTTTCTCCTTCTTCATATCTTTCTAAAGCTGTCTTAATTGGAATAGCTCTAGAGCTTAATTAAAACAATGAGCATCTAGTTTACACAATTTGTCCACAATATAACCTTGCAGTGATGATTTATTTTTGTGGGCACTAAATTTATGCACTCTCAACTCTAGTGAGCTAAACAAAATTTTTCTTTTTAAATACCTTGATATCCTTATTGAAGAATTAAATTGATGTAAGGAAACAACAACAAATTTCTGGGTCTTAACTGTTATAGACTAATGAGGAAGAAAAGAGACGTAGTATGCCATGCACATAAATCTATAATTCATCTTCAGGTACTAGACTTTTTATAGCATAAGGTGATTGAAGATTTTGTAAAAGCATACCTAGATTTTACTAAAATCTGATATGCTTATTATACCTTGATTGGTGTTGGATGTTATAGTTGCCTGCACAGTGCTAGTTCATTCATTTGGGCAACAACTATTTTGAATTAGGACTTCACTAGTTGCCGGGTTAACAGAGGAATCTCTGTGCTCTGAGAGAGAACCAAAAGATAAGAAAAATAAATTTCAGGGAAGACAGAAGAATTTTTCAAGTAGAAGGAACATGATGGCCAAAGATCTTAAAGCTGAGATGAGCCTAGAACAGCAAATAATAGTTTGATTCCCACGGGCCATGTGTTCCATGTTAAGAAGTTTGGCCTTTACCTTAACCGGAAAGGCCTTCAAAATCACACATTAAAAAGGGGTTTAAAAGTCCAGAAATCACATAATTTACAACACAATGTGGCTATTAAACCAGGGTAAATTCAGTATGTAAAAAGAGCACATGGAAACTCACCTAATATCATCCTGGTGAATCAGAAAAGGGTCTTCTCAGAAAGTGATGTCTATTCCAAGACCTGAAATCTGAGGAAGCAAAGTGAGGAAGTTATGAAAGGCTTTTTTGATGGAAGGACTAATGTGCAAAGGTTTGGCAGAGAGAGCTTGATATATTAGGTCTGCGGTTACGTAGTAGGCAATAGTACAAGGAGAGAGCAGAGATCTGGTAAGAGGCAAGAGATGAAGCAGAATAGGCAAGCAAGGTTTGAACCAAGATGGGCTTTAACAGCCATAGGCACTACTAATTTTTATTCTAATGTCAGTGAGAAAAATGAAGGGAATGTCCTCTCTCCTGCTTCATAACTGTCTTCCTCTTATGGCCACCATAGACAAATAAAAACCATTATAATACACTGGATCTGCTTCTTCAACACTTATCTCCTAGAAAGGTACTCTGTGCTAGGCAGAGTATTAGACACTAGAAGAGAAAAGCAAGAAAACAGGCAATATACTCATTCCCATCTTCCACTTGCCCAACTATTTTTTATTAAGCATTTACTGTGTAGTCTGTGTTAGGGATACAATGATGCGAGAAATACAGACAGTGCCTCTGCTCCTATGAGTTCTAATGAAACACTTGTGTCACATAGAGAGAGGCTTACGGTGCTTCGGGAGCACAAAGGAGACGCACCTAAAGTGATTTTTGTCTCCATGTAGTGTCTACATAATGGAGTAGGGAAGAGATAAAAGTGTTGTCGAGACAGATTTTCCGGAGATGAATAGGAGAAAGAGAGTGAAGAAGCTTTTACAAGGACAAGAGGAGACAAAGACTATAGAGTGTTCAAGGAACTACTGTAAAGGATGTCAACTGTGCAGTTGACTCTAGGACAAAATCTGTAAACGGCAGAGAAAAAGGCTCCTGTTCAAAGAAGATTTCCTCTCTAGTTCACAGAAAGAACAAATTTATTCACTTGCTAAATATAAAATCAGTCACATTAATTGACATTAGGTTAAACTTGACAGGATCTAGGGACTAGAAAAGGGGACATTACTATTTTAACTTTAAATGACTTTATTTCTATAACTCTAATAGAGAGTAAACAAAGGCTCGTGATAGTTCCACAGCTGGTAAAGGGAAGCATGATGCAGATAACTATTTTTATTTCAATTGATGTGTTGTATTCATAGAGATTAGGGCAGGATGCTGCAGCTGCAAGAGGCAATTTAAAATTAGAGCAGCTTCAATAGTGTTCACAATTTCATCCAAATTCCTGTGCCTTGCCCTACAGTAAGCATTTTTATTTTGCATTGGCGATGTCTGTGCATGTGCACGCACACACATTTAATATTTTCATGAGAAATTGAGACTCAATTGCTCTCAAGTCTGAAATTAAAATTATTGTCTGTTAGATAATAATCTCTCTCTCTCTCTCTGCTGGTGTCCATAGCTTAATAGTCATGTGAAAACTGCCACTTCATAGCTTCTGCTTCTACAAATAAAGCAGCATCATTTAATTTCCAGTCCCTGAACAGGTACTGTTTGTTCCACATACAACAGAATTATAAAAACTTTCCTTCAGCGTTATCTGACCAAAAATAATTGCTACATTTCAAAGAGTAGGTTATGTAAGTCAGATGTCCTAGATTTCTCCAGGCTTCAAGGGTCGTTCTTTTCCTTTAAAGCCCAAATAAGAACAGTTCAAATCTTCACTCTGGTGTCCACAGAGGTCTGGATTTTTTTTTATTCTGGGTTTCCTTCTTCATGTGTTCCTGGGGTCTCTTCACAGAAGCCTTAAGCTGGATAATTCATAATATCCAGCCTTGCTTAGTAGGGTATTGTCCACTTCAGTGACAATATCTTTGCTTTGTATGTGGAGAGCCTTTTACAAAGCACTCGTTCATTCATCATCTCATTTAGCCTCACATAATGTCCTACACAATGTGACTCAGATGCTAATGACACACGGATTTAATTGTGGCTTAGACCTATGTCTTATGAATTTCAATTCTATGCTCAACCACATACTACATTGTCTCGAGTCTCGTGAGGTCGTTCTAATCAAATGAGCAAATGCATGTGAGAAAACACTGAAAAGGATAAAGTGTGTTCCAAATAAACTGATGATGTTTTACTTCGTCGCTGTGTTAAAGGTGTGACAGGCAAGGCTTTTCCTTCTGTTCTATTCTTTGGATAATGATCAGATTAATCTACCTGCATGTTGCATCTATTACACTGCCAAGCATATAAAGATGTTTTATTCTGAAAATTCCTTTGCTTACAGTCCAAAGCATTGCATCATAATAGTGTTTGAAGTTTCTCAGCTCAGGGGAGAACGGTGGGGTTGATAATACTGGCTGTGGTGCATAGCTCTGCAGATTGCCCAGCCCCCTCAGTCAGGCTCTCAGTATCTCTGGGGAGAGTAGACCTGCCATTGGTAAAGTATGCAAAACAACAAGGCCACTGATTGATTTAGGAAGTGACAAATGTGTCAGGATTCCCCTGTGGGAAGATGTGGAAATCTGGCTTGTCCAAACATCCTTGGCAACTGTTGCAAAGCATTTTTGATTGTGGGAAATTGTAGTCTGGCTAACTAATTCAAAAGGAACCCATGCATGGCCCAATTTTTTGCTAGTCCTGCATAGAAACTTTCAGCAATAAGTTCAAGGAAGTGAGCAACATTTGCATTATAACCTCACAAGGGCCACAATTAGAATTCTTCCTTCCTGCAGTCAAGTGCTGTGGCCTGGATAGCCTGGACAGCAGAAGGGGTGACTCTTTGCAGGGAACTACAACAGCAGCCCCTAAATGGCTTGGGCCTGGAAATGAAATTGAAGAAAGAATTCATCTTCAATAAACATGCATGCCATCTTTCAGCGTATTCATTTTTTTGCCAGTTTCCCCTTTAATGATCTGCCTCTCTCCAGTGTGATCTACCTGCAATTCCTCACCATTTTAACATGTACCACTCTCCCAGTTCTCATGGTTTTAGCCTCCCTTCTTGACTTTCTTTAATGGCGACCTACATAATGAAAACTCTTCTGTTACTTTCTTCAGCAAAGATTTCACTGCTGTGTTTGGCTCAGTTCCATTTCACTTAAATGAGGTAAAAACATTATGAAATAACCCATTATTTATGTGCACTTGACTTCTTTATAAATATATGTAAAGTATTTAAATGAATAATGTATGTATTTAAGAATTTGTGATAAATACTTTATAGATGAAAACTATTAAAATTAGATTTAAGTTAAGGAAGAAAGGGAAAAAGCTAAGGTCTTTGAGAACAGAAAAATATTATCATCCATAAGCAAAAATACCTAGTTCATAAATCATAAGTAAAATAACTACTTTAATGTTTACAGTATATAACTCGACTTCCATTTTCCCCAATAGTTCCATATACTTTTCAAGAGAATATTTTAATCAATCATCCTCTAATAGTACCAGTTACAAATGAGACAGGAATATATTTTTAATCAGTTTTTATGAATAAATATATTAAAAGGCAGATTGCTAAATTAGAGCACCTACTTCCTACAGTGCTTCAAATGCTAGGGTTTTGTGTTTAAACTACAACTGGTTTGTACTCAAGAAAGCTTCTGTCATCTTTTCCTAGATATTAAAATATAATCACCATGAAAACCATTATCATCATCAATATCAACTGAATCTGTCTTTATCCTTTATGAAAGAAAAATCCACATTCCCCGAAACACTGAAACATTCCAAAACTCTGCTATTGAGAGATACATAGCTATGCAATTATGAATGTATCTGGGGGAAAATTAACAATCAAGGGTAAGGTAAAACAAAAAAAAATAAAATTGTGTGGCTCAGAAGCCAAGCATACAAGTGATTCCTAGTTATAGTGCAAATTTTTCATGTTTGGCTTGTCCCAAATCATTTAAATGTCTTTTGGGTATTTAGGGAATTTCCCACACTCTAAGTCCTATCCTCTGATGGTAGAACCCAGGACTCATTGTTTCAGCCTCCCTTGCTACTAGGGCACAGACAGGTGACCTAGGCTCTGCCAATTAGATAAAACTCTGTAAGGCAGCTAGAAGGAACAATAGGAACCTTTATGAGACAAGAAAGAGAAACAAAAAGCAGACATGTGCAGAATATGTTAGTATCTTCTAGTGAGCATGTTGGTAAAGGAGTAAGACCATTTGAAGGTAGCAGCGGTGGAAGCTTGTGGTTAGGACATTAGCATCATTGGTGCAAACTGTGTTGACTCCAACAATTGTGCTATTTGTGCTGGTTGGGGGTGATGGTGATTTATTTTCTACAACAGTTCATGTGGCATGATTAAGAATTTTTCCTGGGTGGTTTTTGGCTGTCTGAAAGATACTTTGGACTACCTAATATACTTTAATAAATTTCTGAGTTGTTTTCAACCGAGAAGATTGACTGATACACTAAGCAATGATTTTTTTTTCATTGTATTTGCTTACAGTCTTCTAGCTCTGGTCTAATTTGCTGACTTCCTAATACATTGTTTAGTATAATCTTAAAGTCATCATCCATTGGTCAACTGCAACCCACCCACTTTTATGGTGTTTGAGCACCATTACTTGCTCTTCTTTCTTTTTCAAAGCGTCTATCACCTTTAAACAAAGTGTATATTTTATTTATTGTGTTTATTACTTATTGCTTGTCCCGCCAACATCTTCTTGCAAAATGTAAACTCCATAGGTTTAATTAATAATTATAATCCATTTGTGATATTGATGTATCCTTAGTGTCCCAACAGTACCTGACATGGCTAGGACACAATAAATATTTTTGAATGAATTTCTAAATAATATATCAATTCATCTTCATGCTTTTAGAGGACCTATGAAGAAATTGTTCCTAATGGCATTTAATCAGAAATATGCTAGAGTTATTTTCTTTCTTTCTTTTTTTCCAGATTCCTTGGCCTTTCAGTGAACCCAAGAATTTAGATCGAGTGAATCTTGAATGCAAATGAAGGATATTTCTCCTTACTCACTAATTTTCTTTAAGAAGAAGAAAATCCATATCATTCACCTGCTTTTCCTCTACTAAGATACTTTTTTGTAGATATTCCTCTAAATGTCCTCAAACCTTCCTACCAACAGTCTACATAAAAATGTTTTATTAGCACTAAATAGCATTATCAAATAAATATTGTATTCTAAATTAATGCATTATTGAGAAAAATTCACTATTATATCAAAATAAGTGCCAGGAAAAAAATTGAATACAGTTCATATCAAAACAACCAGGAAATGTTCGCTCGATAAAACTGATCTAAAGAGGAAAGCTAATAAATATTTCAAAATGGTGTTCAGAAATAAAACCAATGCATTTTTAGGAAGTTTCCGATGTCTCCTCACTCATATCAACAGGGTTTTCTTTTAATATGATTCACAATTGGATCTGGTTTCTTTCTCTTTCAATATAGAATGGAGAGTACATTCTGAGGGCTTGGAAAAGAAAACACCAAAGATTTTTGCCAAGTATAGATTATTGACAATTACTACAATTTATCTTAGTAAGGACTTTATATGTTTAAGGAAAAGAAAGGAAAGAAATGAAAAAAGAGGAAGAATATGAATGCATTTATTGCATAACACTATGGATCAGAAATTGTGCTAAGTACTTTATAAATGTTCTTTTACAGATGGCATTTGATATAATCTTTATCATAACTCTAAAAGATATGTATTATTATTAATAAATATTGAGAAAACTGAGCCATTGAGAATTGTCTAAGTTCATGCAGTTACTAGATGAGACAATTTACAAAAATCTGACTTTAAAGTTGTTGTTTGAATGCACTGCACTGACACACTCAGGATAAGGACATGGGAAATCACCATGAGGGCCTTTCATACCTTTTATTGATGATGAGAAAAATAATCTCCAACATAGATCTGAAAACTCTTAAAGGACTTGAAAAAAATGACTGGCCTGTCTTAGATATATCAGCTGTCATGGAACAAAAGAATTGCAAGAAAAAAAGGAATGTTGATTATTCAAATGCCAAGAGGATAAAATGGACTGAGAGTTTAAATTTAATTAAAAAACACATTTTCATTCCTGGCAGTCTAATTTGCATTCTTAAACTTCATTTTTTAATAACATAAATGGAATAACAGATAACATGACAAAGACGTAAAGGAGAGTGACAGAATGAGAGTACATATCTTGGTTCACTTTATAAACATCATATACTGGCTCCCAATATTTCATTCCTTGATGAACTACTCTCCTCATAGTTTCCTGAGGCACTGCTTCTAAACAAAATCTTCATTTAAATAACACGTTCTTCTTTATGAAATTTCCTATGTGAGTCAAACTAATTTTCTCCCCCGAGAGCATTCCTGTCCCAGCAAGACCTAGCCCCATAAAATACTCCCAAAGAGACCAATCAAACTGCATCAATTTGACACACTCAGAATTTGATTTTCTTGAGAAAAATTTATACATATGGTTGTCATATGTAATTAATAGTAGTAAAACTACATATTATTGTACATTCCCATTAAAATTTTAAGAGGTCATTGTTGAAGATGTTATGTTAAAAATATTCTGACATCACAGGACATTTTCCATAAAACCTATATATGCCAAGAAATATATCATCAAAATAAGAAATATACTCCATTGTACAAATTTGTGAGTTTTAAGAATGCTGTGCACATCAGTTCAATACGCTTTTGTTCAAAATCCAAACAAAACGATATTGAAAGCGTTTTCTAGTGTGACAGCATTTTTGTGCAATTGACTGAACAGGAAATGGAAATGAGTCACCTTTACTGTATTTCAAAACCGAAAGCATGATCCAGGGATTGAGTTCATCACGAAAGCTTAATGAAATCCTTGTAAACTAATCTTTGAATAACCAAAATATTAGAAGCTATTATTTATATCACAAATTAGCAATATATTAATGTTGTCATTGAAAGTCAGCCATGAAACAGATGAACAAATATTAATTTTCAAAAGCATAAAAGAAAAAATAAATAGTAGATAATATTTCCCTTTCTATGGAAGTTAATTTTACAATATTTCATGTTATCTTAAGTTTTAACCATCTCAGTGAACTACACATAGGTCTTTTGCCACCATTAACTTCATTCTAGTGAAACTTGGTTTTTATAGGTGAGTATAAAAATATATATAAATAATTTATTTAAATATTTGGGAGCTGTCCATACATGGGTATATTGTTATCACTGGGAACACTAAATGGCTCTGCTTCTGATAGGATATTTCTATGCTTTACATCAAATTTGAGTTTGCTATCATAATTGTAAGCAAATGCTCTAACTTCTTGACTTTCTGTGTGTTCTCTGGAGAAGTAGCAGCTCCATTACCAAGGCGTTTGTTAGAATTACAGACTCTTTGGCCCATCTCCAAACTATTGAACCCAAATCCACAGTTTAACCAAATCCTCTGGTGATCCATATATACCTTTTATGTAGTCAGCCTTAAGTGTTATTAAAAGTGATATTAAGTAAATATTTAGTGAATGAATTGATGAAAGGGAAAATATTTTTTAGTCATATATCCTATATTTTTTTTCTGGCTCTATTATGTGTTCCTTGCAGGAAGTTGGGAAAGTAACTTAATCATTCTAGGCTCTTGCCTCATGTGTAAAGCGAAAATAATAATCCAGACCTATTGTGTTAAATAATATTAAAAATGAGAAAGCACTTTGTAAACTGGAAATCTACACACATGTCAGTTTGCATCATTATTATTATGTACTAACCTTCCCAAGAGGATTATATGCTAAAGAAGTTTGTTTAACTCCTCAAAGAATTGAATCACTGAAGACAGAATTTCAGCAGAGATATTTAATATTTTAGGTCAGAAGAATTTTTCTAGTTGTTCCTCAAGCTTATATTATAGACCATCTTAGGTGTGCTGGCTCTAACACAGGAGTGTGCAGGCAAGCACTGATGAGTAGATGGTATAACGTAAAGTAGAGTGGTCAACACTCAGGAGAAGATAGGAAGAATATTAGGCAACAATACTGCCAGGGTTCATACCATACCCTTCCACTGATCTTCTAGAACCAATGTCTTTTCTCTCTCACTTTGTGCAGACCTGCTAGTATCGTGGCAACTTGTTCCTACTCCTTTCTCTACCCCTTACTTGGTATTTCCAGATCTTTCTTGATAAGAACATCTGTTGTTATCTTTCTAAAAGCATATCTGTTAGGCTTGGATTGAGTCATTTGATCTGTGGTGATTTTCTGAAGGAGTCTTCTTGAATTCTTATGCTCCCGTTCTTCGAACAGTCTAGATTGTGCAGAGAAACCAGCCCTTGGCAGGGATGGAGAACGTGTGGCCCCCCATTAAATAGATCCTTAAGTGTGGCCTTTTGACTGAATCCAAATTTTACAGTTTTTAGGCCCTTTTTGTGAAAGATTCTGATGCCTTAAGTTCAAATAGACGGGTTCACATTAAAAGAAGTGATTAACTATAAATATCTGTTCATTAGCTGTGAAATTGAATCTTTTATATGTGTTTCCTGGGTTTCAATAGGTTCATTAAAATTCACTTTTAAGAATGATGAGTATTCATCATGCTGTTTTGTTCGAAGTGCTAAAGTTGTTCAAATATCTTCTGTAAAATTATTACTTGTGCATGTTTGGCGTTCATGTAAGAATATTTGAGAGGTAGGGAAGGCAGAGAGGTAAGGGAGGGGAAAGAGAGACAAACAGAGAGAAAGACAGACAAGAGTCAAGATCTTGGAAAAGAAAAATCACTCACAGTCACATAGCTGTTATGTGGTCCAGTCAGCATTTGAACCCATGAATGTCTCCTTTTAAAGTCCAACCACTTAGTGGGCACTCAAAAAATGTTTGTTACATGATTGTACAAACTAATAACTGCCATTTCCACTGTAGAACACTAGAGAAGTGAAATAAGCTAGGAACAGAAAATTATTAAACACCATATGTTCTCACTTATATGAAAGCTAAAAAAAGTTGATCTAATATTAATAGAAGTAAAAAGTAGAACAGAAGATACTAGAGTTGGGGAAGGGGAGGACAGGGAGAAATTTGCTACAGGATACAAAATTACAGCTAGATGGGAGGAATAAGTTCTAGTGTTTTATAGCACTGCAGGATAACTATAGTTAACAATAATATATTATATAGCTTCAAATAGCTAGACGGAGGGTGCTGCATGTTCCCAACACAAAGAAATGATCAATATTTGAGATGATGGATACGCTAATTACCATGATCTGATCACTATACATTACATGTATGGTAACATCACCATGTATCCCATAAATGTGCAATTATTATGTGTCAGTTAAAAAATTTTAAAAAGAAAATTGATGAGTGATGAGATGGAAAAGGAGAATTGATTAAAGAGAAACTCTTGACTAGACGACACTATAAATGAGGGAAAAACCAGAATAGAAAAAAGAAAAAAAATCAAGTGCTTTCTGTAATATATGTTTACTAGTTTCAATATTGTGCCACCATATTAATCTCTTTCACAGTTCCTTTTCATTGTTTTCTCTCTAGACATAGAAACTAATAAGGCTGCTACTTCTTTAAATGCTTATCAGTTATATATGTTACTTATAAAATAATCATGATGTTGCATTTATTTGGCATTTGTATTTATATGTATTAAGTTTTAAGTTTACTGGCATATCACAGTTTTTAAAATATAGTCCATCATCTGATAGTAACTTCTTTGAATTAAAATACTCTCAGGAAACGCATCATTCCAGTTTATACTTCAATTGAACAACACATATATTTCCTTGCAACCACTGTGAAATAAATAACCAGGCTTTATATCTGTGAAAGTTTCTAAAGGTTGCAGGTACTCTTAGGTAGATCTATTGTAGAAAATGTCAACAGGAACATTTTTATATACTAACCATTTTTTTGCATTTCTCAATTAATTTAATGATCAAAATGTACCATTCTTCATCCATTATAGAACACATGGTATTATCCATCTTAAGGGATTTTAAGAGCATCAGATTCTTCTATTCCACAAGGATTTAGTCTTAATATACAAAGTACAAACTAATTTCAAAACAAGCTTGCAAAAAACATGACACTACTTAAGTAATTTATACGTTTATAATTGGTTCAACAATAAGTGTTAACTAACTGGTAAGTTTTAGACACCATAGTAGGCACCTTGAGTGCAAAAATAAATAAGACCAAATCCTGTCCAAAAGGTAGCTATAATAGAAGGAGACAGGCATATCACAATAAGGAAGAAGATAATTCTTACAATAATTATTATTAGATTTTAGTTATATTGAACATATAATTAAGCTTACTGTAATAAACGACCTAATTTAATCCTGATGATTCTGAGAGTTAGAAAATATCCACATTTTACTACTAATAAAAATGAGACAGAACAGTTTAAGCTCCTTGTTGGCATTGAGTGGCACAAAGTAGGGCTTAAGCATTTAGACTCTGTAGTCAGAATGTATGGGCTGAAATCTATACTCCATAACCACCTTATGCCTCAGAGGCCACATCCGTAAAGAAGGGATGATAAGAAAACTAGCCTCTTAGGGTTAAGCATGAGTACTAAGTAGGTCAGTACTTATAACGTGCTTCAAATAGGGCCTCCCATGTAGGAAGGCTGAACAAATGCTGGCTGGTATTATTTCTCCAATATAGAAGTAATTAGGGTAAGAGAATGAGGCAAGGATGGTAATTACTGCATAGAACAAAAGAGCTGCAAAAAGTTTAACTTTTTTTTTTTCTCTTAATAAACTATCGGGTAGTTAGAAGTGGCTGACACATAGACAGGGGCAGAGTGGATGAAGGAAGCATACATTGTACAGGAAATTCACTGGGCTACATAAGATTCACATGTGATTAAACTGACTTCATTTGTACTTTCCACTATTCAAATAAGAGAATTAGCACAAAGAATGTAAATGCAGAGAAGCACAGAAAAGAGAGGACCAATTCTAATTTCTTTTCTTTTTTTTAGTTTCAGAATCATGAAATGCACATTTGCAATGAAAGCACATTTTTTATTATCAAGAAAACTGCCTGCAGTTTATTTTTTCTGTTGGACACAAACAGTAGTCATGGAATCCATGATTCCTGATATACCTTGGGGTTTTTTATGCACAAAGAAATACTCTAATTGTGTTTTTTCTTCCATTAAATCAATTGACAAATGACTGTTTTCATGGTCCATGATTGAAGGGTAAAACTAAAACACACACTTCATTGAATTATTTCAAACAGATGTGATATTGAAAAGATCAATGCAATTTTAATCTTCTACACCAGTGACCTTAAGGTGGCAGGACTCTGCCTGAGTAAAGAGTTTTACAGAGAGGAAACAGACCTGGGTTCAAATAGGCCTCTGACATTTACCTACCGTGTATTCTTGAGGAAGTCAATAAACCTCTTTGCTTTTCAATGTTCTCATTTGTAAAATGGGGATGCACCTTCTTTCCTGTGGTTAGTTAGAAGGTTGAATGCATGTGCTCATGTAAGTCATCCAGATCGCCAACTATCAAGTAGTTTTTGCTTAATATGTATTAGTTTCCTTCACCATCTTCCAATTATTGGGGTGGTTTATTTTTGTTGTATTATTTAAAGCATTTTTAGATGATAAGAGCAAGGCAGAAAATTACAGTATTATAGGAAATATAAGAGAAAAATTATAAAAGTAATTAATCATTTTCTTATCTTCAGTCAAGTTTAATTGAACACCATATACGAGCATGTGTGTTGATACAGAGGCAGAGATAGAAAGAGAGTGAGAGGAAAAAGGAGGAGGAACAGGAGGAGAAGTAGTTGTTTCTAAATGATCAAAAAAACCCCTCAAATTTTAGAGCAGTGTCAAAGTATAGTCATCATTAAGTACACCAATCTATCATTAATAATTTTTTTTAAAAGGAATATAAAGTCATCAAAATCCTGCAACAGGAGTATGTAAATAATCCAGATAAGCCATCATGCCTAGACTCTGTCTGGTTTTCCAAGCTTTCCTGTAATCCTGGCTTCATTCTGCTGATAGTTCCTCATTTCCACTAATCTACAATGTATACTTTTTGCTTAAATGGTGTCACTCTCTCATAGCCCTACAAACGTGCCCAAATTTTCCTGGCTTCTATTTCTTGAAACGTTTCATTCCCCTAGCCTGAAATGTCTTCTGATCTTTCCTCTGTTTACCAAAATCCAATATGCCTGTGAAATCAAGCTTATTTTGCCCATAAAATTATATTGGATTATTTTTAACACCAATTTCTCAAATGTTTATCCATGATAAATTTTTTTACCAACAGAGAAAAATCAGAAAAAAGGCTTTTATGATAGTGTACAAATATAAAGATCTGAATACTAGTGTTTCTATTTTCAATATTCTTTGTTATATTTGAATTTCCAAACAAGTTTATATCTCAGGTTTTTGGGGACAAATCTAATTTCAAATACCTGTTTGCTGTTTCCCCAAAACATTAAAATATCCTGAAAATTCTATTTTTATAGCACTTAAACGACCTTTCCTAGACAGTTTCTCATATCCAATAATGGCACAAAAAAAATTTATTGGAATATGGGTTCTGATTTTGCTTTTGTAACATATGGCCATACATTTAAGACATATAACGCAGCACTTAAAAATAGATGGAATTTGCATAATTTGCTTAGACTATCTTACATGCTTGCCAATATCTTCAGACTCTTTTGTATCATCTCCCTTATATATTAAAATTGTATTGTTTAGATATCACACCTAGAGTTCACATGGTATAGAACAGGCCTCTAATAGTTGCTGGCTGATTAATGGGCCTGATGCTTTACCTGACTGGCTAGAAAAACAGAATGAGATTTATATTAGAGAAAAGCTTCATAAACTCAAAAATTTGATGAATACAGAGTTAATCACATGGGCCATTATGAAAATATTCAGCTAAAATAGCACAATAGAAAAAATAAAAAACATCTATCCCTGATTCAAATTTTTCCTAAAAAAAATGAATTTTTGATCATCTTTTATAAATGATGAAAACAGTGCTTATTTGTACAAACTTAGGAGAACTTTTTCCCCTCTGCACTAGGAAGAATTGATGACTTCAGTAATCTCTCAGTCTGACACCAAATTTATAATACACTATGCTTCCAGCAAAAAAATGACTCTCCTGTTTTCAGGGTTACATCAGAAATATTTCTTTTCCATTTCAGAAATAGTAAAAACATAGCCCAGAAAATTGCTATAGAGGTGAAACAGCAAGACCTTTGTTTATGAAGAAGACCAACTATGTAATTCTCTTGCCTTGCCCTGGGCCAAACATGTTTATGTGCTGAAAAAGGAGAAACCATCTCCTTCTTCTTAACTAAAAATGTACAACTTTGTACATGTGCCCTATTTAATATCCCCTTGAGTTAGAGCTGTCTCTACATGCACAATCTGAGTGTTTTCACTCAACTGTTCCCCATTATTTATATATTTTTTCAAAAGCTAAACCAGTTTGTGCATGTTGAAGTCTGATGCAACATTAATTCTTTATATTATTATACAAATTTGCTTATAGTTTCCTCTACATCAACAGTATCTTTCTCCTAATAATTCACCAAATATCCAAGAAATCCTTTTTGAAAGAAAACTGTTTTAACTGAGACTAGCATCTCAAGGATTAGATCCTTCTGTGGGAAATATGTTAAGAAAACAGTTTGGAAAATTTCTTATCAAGGATGATTCTATAATAACATTTTCTATTTAAAATCTATAGGACTACTTATCACTTATCTGAGTTAGGAAAATTATGACTTGAATCCAGAAAAGCAGAAATCTTGCTTATTAAGTTCATGTTTCATATAAACATTAAAATTTATATTGTTCCCATGTGGAGTTTAATAAGAGCTCTATGATTAATACAAGAATAGAAGTTGTAAACAGTATTAATCAATTAAATTGAACCAATTTATTATGAAAATTTCAATGACCTCTTTCCATCCTGTTGGAGAAACAAAAACTTCATAAAATCCTATCCAAATAACAACATGCTGTTTTTTTCCTGTCTGAAGTATACACAGGATTTATGTGCAATAGTTATTCCCAGCAGATTCAAATGAAGCATATAGTTTATAAACATGCAGGCAAATCTTAAAATACATGGTCCATGAGGTTCAATATTTAAATTTCACACTAATTTTGCTGAGTTGATTAAAAAAAAAACCAAAACAAACAAACAATGAAAGAACTGATTATCCTATTGGGCTGGAAAGAGAGCTGCTTCTTTTTAAATTATCAACAAGCCAAGAATAGTGAGATTGTCTCAAAATTTAAGCCAGGCAGCAGTGATCAAATGTAAAGTTTCACCTCAACCAGAAACAAATGGTAAGGAAGCAAAGAAACAAACTTCAAGAGGTTGTTCCAAGGATTACAGGAAAGGAAGTTGCTGTAGGAAGCAAATGAAGGAAACCTCTGAATCTTTCCTCACAGAATTTTAAGAGTAAAAGGAGCATATAACACATAAGTTCCACCCTCTCAAAATCAAATCATCATTTATTATTTACTATGTGTATACACTATCTAAAAAAAATATAGAAACAAGCAAAAGGCAACAATTAGTTCGGAGACTCATAAACTTCCTAAGACGTTTCAGGGCCCCTTTTCCCTCACCCTAAAATTGAGGACTTTGAGTCTTGATTTGCCTCTTCCCCCAACGAGATAACAGAGCCGGGTGTTCCAAATTGTTAGAGGAGGGAAAATGGAAGCCAGGAATTCCATGGTTTTTTATCCCTTCCTCTGTCATCTCTAGATTATAGGGCTGTAGGATTTTTCCAAAGGTTCTCATTGCTTCACCTGATTGACGGTGAAGCTTAACAGTGGAATAAAGACAACACCAACACAGTTCCCCATTTTGTGAGACTGACAATTTCATTAATACAGATATTTTTCAGATATGTTGGTAAAACTGTATGTAACTGGATTGGATTTGGGTAACTCTGCTATAAAAGAAATAAACTGCTTATGTTGCAGAGCACATAAATATATTTATACATTGCTTGCATTAGAATTTATTTTTTTTGTAAAGCTTTCATTGTATGAAAAAAGGCTTAGCAATAAATCCCCAACAAACTCCACATAAGTATAATAAAAATCAGCAAAGAAGTTATATCAAAAAATGTGTCTATGAAGAAAGAGAAACTACGTTTGATGGTCAACTTTTTATTGCTCCCTATAATGTACGGGGAACAATGTTTAATTTTATCATGACAAACACTGACAAAATATCTCTCTGAGTTCTTCTGGGATGTAAGGGACTTCCCTTGAAGACTTTATTAAAAACAAGTCCAGGCAAAAACCTATTCCAATACATACTTTATGACACTGACCCACAAGGTCATTGACTATTCTCAGAATACTTTAGCAACCAGAATTAAAAAGAAGCCTGTGTGCTGAATACAAAAAAAAAAAAAAAAAAAGTTATTCATATAGTTTGATAACTAGTCACATTCAAAAAATTAAATGAATTCAATGATACATAAAATTACTATTTGCCTTGTTTTATCATTTCAGAGTGTCAAAAATAGTCAAGATTCATAAAATTTATTGTTTATTGTGTCTGATTCTTAGAACCTAGATTTGTATGTGCCCCAAAAGGAAATTTCATGAACTATCCTGTGTGAATTGGAATCAAAATGGACCCACACACATTTCATTCTCCCCATGTATTAGATTGTCTCTTTATAGCACACATACTCTTTCGCATGTATCAAATATTACATAATAAAAATAATTTAAGAATAAATAAGTTACATTCTATTTCTGCCACTTTCACATAGGGAAATGCAGATACTTCATACTCTCAGAAAAGGAATCCAATCCAAGTATTAGAATTAATAGAAAAAGCAATGGAATTTAGTATCTTTTAAATTCTATAAACCTCTATTTAAGGTTACAACATTGTAGGGATCCCCTCATATAATACTTTAATTGAGAAAATATGCAATAATACACAACTACTAGGACAGCATATTTCATTAATCACAGTGATATATAAAATACTTTTAAATAAGATGCATATTATAAGATGTTAGAGATGCAATTACACTTTAAATTTAAATTACATTTAAATCAATGGAGAGCTTGAACCCCCACAATCACTGCTGTTACTCTAATGTCACATGTTGTAGACTATAAATTTAGAAATTTGACTTCTATTTCTACTGCATGTGGAAAACTATGGTTGTTGAGGCCAGGCGCGGTGGCTCATGCCTATAGTACTAGCCCTCTGGGAGGCTGACCTCATTGCTTGAGGTCAGAAGTTGGAGAACAGGAGTTCTAAAACTATGGTTTTCAAAAAGATATTTCCTGTCATTCCTTAGCATTTTATAATTCAAAAATTTCTACAGTAACACTAATTTGGCCATGCATAATGTTAATGTGGCTAGAGGATGCATCAATACAAGTATATATTCAGAAAAATAATAAAATCACAGTGGACATTTCTTTATTCCCCTCTTACCTGACCTCTATGCAATGTAAGAGTCAACATTCCTCCTTCTTGACATCCCTTTCTCTGTAGACTTATAGGATATCACTTTACCTTGGTTTCCCTTGAGCTTCTAACACTCCTGTCCAGGTTTCTCCCCCTATACCTTATCTTTTATTATTGGGGTTCCCAGGGCTAATAATGTGCCTTCTCATCTCTCTCTGCCATCACTCTGTATGTACTATCACAAAATCCATTATATTAAAAGTTATCAAGTATGAAATCTCCAATTTCCTTAAGTACTAATTTTGACAGAAATGACATCTCTGACATTTCACTTTGACACTTTGTGTTTTATTTTTATTGTGAAGGTACATCCTCATTCTTTCAAACGTATGGTTTGGCTCGTGAACATCTTAAATTTTTTACAACAAATTTTGTGAAAGCATGGATAAGCCAAAAAGTCCTGGTATTTTCAAATATGAGTTCCATCTTGGAAACAATGCTACTCAGACAGCTTGAAATATCAATGAAGTGTTCAGGAAGAATATGGCTAATGAACACACAGTACCTTGATGGTTTGAGAAGTTCTATTCTGGCGATTTTGATCTTAAAAACAAGCCAGGTGAGTGACCTGAGACCAAGGTAGATAATGATGAGCTGAAAGCTATAGTTGAAGCAAATCCATCTCAGCCTATGAGTGAATTAGCAGCAAGGTTTGACATTACTATTACAATACTGGACCATTTGAAACAAATCGGCAAGGTAAAGAAGCTGGATAGATGGGTTCTGCATGAATTAAACAAGCAACAGAAGAGAAATAGTCTGGAAGCTTGCCTTTCTTTACTGTCATGACATAAAGGCAAACCATTTCTACACCATATTGTTACATGTTATGAAAATGGATTCTTCTTAACAATTGCAAGTATTCGGCACAATGGTTAGATAAAGATGAAGTGCCAAAACATGGTCCAAAACCAAATATTCATCAAAAAAGCTCATGGTGTCTGTTTGGTGGTCCAGCACTGTTATTATCCCCTACAGCTTCATGAAATCTGGTCAATCGATTACAGCAGATGTCTACTGCACCCAATTGGAAGAAATGAAGAGGATGCTTGCAATTAAGTAGCCCAGATTTGTCAATAGAGACAGGTCAATCCTATTGCAAGATAATGCTCAACTACATGTCCCACAAACAACGCTGCTCAAACTACAGAGGCTGGACTTGGAAACTCTATGCCATTCACCATATTCCCCAGATCTTGCACCAACTGACTACCACTTCTTCCAGGCTTTGGGCCACTTCTTGTAAGGAAAAATACTCAATTCTCAACAAGCTGTGAAAAACTCCTTTTGTGATTTCATTGCCACTCACTCTCCAGGCTTCTTCGCTGCTGGCATAAACAAGCTACCATGAAGATGGCAAAACTGTGTCAATAGTTTAGGTGTATACTTTGATTAATTGTACTGCTTCTTGTTTGAGATATAATAAACTTTTGATCTGAAATCGGATATGCCATATTTAATGACATACCAGTTTGTGGAAGAGAATTAAGAAGAGCACCAATAAGCATAAGCCTTTATTCAGAAGGCCAAGGCATTTGTTTGGGAAAAGGGCAGAACTTTTATAGGTATTTAGCAGAGAGTTATCTAAAGTTCATCTAAGTTTCAGAAATAGTTTGCAAAATTGGTTCTCATGAGAGAGGTATTTTTCTTGTGGTTTAATAGCCATTTGTTTAGAAATTTGAGTTTATCAAGAGGCTGGGAATGGACTAAGGTCAAATTCAATATTGAGTAGAGAAAAACAACTGCAGGTTTTGAGCGGGTACAAAGGACATAGTAGAAGAATTTCAGTCATTCCAGGTCTGTTTTAAATTTAATTATCATAAACCTGCTAAATACCAATATTTATTGCTTCCATTGTATTTGTTTTAGCTACTTGTTTTATATTAATAATTGCTTACTGTGTTAGTGAACTACTAACAATTTAGGTAAAAATTCTCATTTCTTATTAAATTTCACTACACAATATACTGTAATTAAATTAACATAATAGTAATTTTATTTAAAATCACCTTTATGGAAACTAGATATTTTTTCCTAAAACAACATCTATATAAAATTGATAAGCATTTTATATGTGTCTTAAGTGACAGAAAATTATGATAGTAGACCATCACCTGGCAAAAACAAATGCAGAGATGTAGTATATGTATAGAAGTCAGATTGTAAAGGGTTCAACTAAAATGTGGGTAGTGAGGAAATAGGGGCAGTAAGTGTAGACATTTATGTTAAGAAGTCTGGTGGAGAAGAAAGGAAAATGGATAGAGTAGTAACTTAAGGATCAAATGTGAACATTCTTTAGAACAGAGGATTATATTTGTGTTATTAGGCAAAAGTTGAATGATAAAATATTTGATGGAGTAATGTCTCAGCCGATGTAGGAAGTGATGAAAGTGGGAACACAGACTGAAGATGATTATAACCCATGTCAGATGAGCTTCATCTTCTTAGAAAAGCTGTAAGTAAAATAATTTACCAACAGTGAGAGAGGTGGGGAAGAGAAGCGAATCTTTGGGAAATTGAGCAGAATAGAGATTAGTAGCAGATGTCCTTAATGGTTCTCTCGTGAGTCTCAGTAGCTCAAGCTGCACACTGACTGCCAGTTCCTGTTAAATAGGGACCTGATTTAAATAGACAATAGGAACTTTTAAATGGTCTAGGAAAATAGTGTACTAAGCAAATTAATAATAGTCTAAGCATGAAATCCCAAACTTGTAAAACTGTGTTATAGTAGACATTGTAATAGACAATGATTATGCTCCTTTCAGCTGATTGTTATGTGTTTTGAAACCTATGCAGGACTGGGCATACATCTATTAATGCTTTTCTCTATTTCTGTAAGCAGTGCGTTTATTTCAACAAAGAGACCAAATTTCTTCAATGTTTTGCAGCTCCCGCCATTCCATATTCATCTCCCACCAAACACACTTGTGTGTACACACACACCGATTTGTATATTTAGGCTTTTATTCAATGAGCTAAAAAGGTTCTACCTGCTAAGTCGAAGCTTAGCATACGTATATCTATTTTTCACAACATATTGAGTAATATTCCAACAGCTGACGCAGGGATAGTCTTTATGGTTGTTATGGATATTAGAATGAATAATATCTTACTAGAGTTTTTAATAGACACTATAAATATATTACCAATAGAATGTGGAAATATGATTCATAACAATCACAGTTAATTCTGGAAGAGGATCACATAAAAAAATATCAGCAGATGTTTCAGAAGAAACAACTATGAATGACAAAAGACCAAGGCACAAATACAGTAAAGAAAACTTGGTGGGGGTGAAAATAAATGCAAAGTAAACATTGGACTTCCTGTAATGTTCTGAGACATGGAGCTCTTCTTCAGATATTGAGATGTGAAGGGAGAATAGTAAACATCCTTTATGGTATCGGCCTAGCCCACTAGTTCCCTCTAATTTAACTCCTTACAAACATGAGTGGGAAGCTCCCAGAACATCATATTTATACTACATAACCTTACTTCTGTGTCCCACTTTATGAAACTTGCTATACACTTGATCCAAGTTTCTCACCGCTTAGTTTCCTTCTCCTGAAATATAAGGAATTCTCATTTAAAGTAAGCCATTTTTTAAAATCTTTTAAACATGGGAGATATAAACTCAGCTGAAGTAAGCCAACCCTCTTCCACAAACACATAGGCCAAGAAAGAGATGCAGTCAGCCTTTAGGTGTACAGATGCACAGAGGTAAGCTACAGGGTTTCTAAACACTACCCAATTACCGATTGTAATCTCTCTTTTTGAGACTTGGCCACTCTCCTACCTTTGAGTTCATGAGTTGTCTTTGTCTTTTATTTTCTCTTTTTTTAAAATTTAATTTTTTATTGATACATAATACTATACTTGTACATATTTATGGAGTATACATAAATATGCATGGGATGTTACATATTTTGTTATAAGCAGGGGAAGTATAATTATCAAGTCAGGGTATTTAGGATATCCATCACCTCATGCACTGACCATTTCTACGTGTAAGGAACATTTTAAGTCTTCTCTTTTAGCTATTTTGAAATATAAAATACATTGCTGTTAACTATAGTCACCCTACTCAGCTATAAAACGTCAGGTCTTATTCCTTCTTTCTAACTGCATGTTCATGCCCATTAGCTAACCTCTCTCATCCCCTCCTCCTCACACACATGCCCTTCCCCACCTCTGTTACTAACATTTTACTCTCTGTCTCCATGAGGTCAATTCTTTTAGCTTCCTCACGTGACTGAGGACATGAGCTGTTTGTCTTTCTGTGCCTGGCTTATTTCATTGAATGTTACAATCGCCAGTTCCATTCACGTTGCTACAAACAACAAGATTTCATTCTATTTGTAGCTCAGTAGTACTCCATTGTGTATATACACCACATTTTCTTTATCCACTCATCCACTGATGGACACTTAGGTTGATTACGTATTTTTGCTATTGTGAATAGTGCTACAATAAACACTGGGGTATAGTTATCCCCTTGATATACTTATTTCTTTTCTTTTGTGTAAATACCCAGTAGATTGCTGAATCATACAGTAGTTCTACTTTTAGTTTTTCGAGAAATTTCCATACTGTTTACCATAATCACTGATACTAATTTACATTCCCATCAATAGAATATAAGAGCTCCCTTTCTCCACATCTTCACCAGCATTTGTTATTTTTTGTCTTTTTGATAATAGCCATTCTAACTGGGGTAAGATATCTCATTGTGATTTTGATTTGTAATTCCCTGATAATAAATGATGTTGAGCATTTTTTCATATACCTATTGACCATTTATATGTCTTCTTTTGAGAAATGTCTGTTCAGGTCCTTTGCCCATTTTTAAGGGACTATTATTGTTATTTATTTATTTTGCTATCGTTTGAGTTCCACATACACCCTCAATATTAGTCCCTTGTTGGATGAATAGTTTGTGAATATTCTCTCTCATTCAAAAGCTTGCTCTTCATTCTGTTGATTATTTTCTTTGCTGTGCAAAAGTAACTTAATATAGTTTAACATACAAAAATCAGTAGTGATTTTATATGCCAACAATAAACTAGCTGAAAAAGAAATCAAGAAAGCAATCTCATTTACAATACCTACAAAATAATACCTAGGGAGTAAATTTAAACAAGGAGGTGAAAGATTTCTACAAGAAAAACTACAAAACACTAATGAAAAAAATTGAAGAATGTAAATAAATGGAAAGACATCCTATTCCCATGAATTAGAAAAATTAACATTGTGAAAACAACTATGCTGCTCAAATAAACCTACAGACGCAATGTAATTCCTATCAAAATACCAATGACATTATTCACAGAATAGAAAAAATAATCCTAAAATTCATATGGAATGATAAAGAGCGCCCAAGTAGCCAAAGCAATCCTGAGCAAAATGAACAAAGCTGGAGGCATCACATTACCTGACTTCAAAATAAATTACAAGGATATAGTAACCAAAACAGCATAGTATTGATATAAAAACAGGTATATAGACCAGTGGAATAAAACAGAACCCAGAAATAAATCCATGTGTTTAGAGCCAACTAGTTTTCAATAAAGGTGCCAAGAGCATGCACTGGAGAAAGGACGCCCTCTTTAATAAATAGTGCTTGGAAAACTGAATATCCATATGCAAAAGAATGAAACTAGACACCTGCCTCTCACCATATACCAAAATCAACTCAAAACAGATTAAGCTCCAAAACTACAAACTACTAAAAGAAAACATAGGGGAAACACCCTTAAATGTTGGTCTGGGCAAATATTCTATGGCTAAGACCTCAAAAGCACAGTTAACAAAAATAAATTTTAAAAAATGGGGCTATTTAAACTATATTTTCTTATAATATATTCCTTCATTAATCATATTGAAGTTTGTTTCTCATACTTGTAATCAAAGAGTCCTACTCAATCTAAGGGGAATTGAAAATCTAAAATAGATTTTTTTCTCCAATCCAAGATTTGCCCTTCAGGTAAGTCTTTTCATATTCATATGCATCAAATGAGGGAAAGTTCTGGATTTCTTGGATGTGGTAGCACATACCTAAAAGGCACTTTATTGTTTGCCTGAAAAGTAAGATTAGTATAATTCTAGTAAACATATGGCTTCTCTATGAGAAAATTCCACTTCAGACTACTGAAAGAGTCAGATTTAGCATTCTGAACATACATGTATATGCATGTGCACACACACATACAAACACATACAAGCACTCCGAGTATAAATCTTTTCACATAGGACTATGAAAGAAATAGATCATTGGAATATTTTGAGGAATGGGTCCAATTTCCTGATGATGTGATCACCATTTATTACTTTCTCTAAATGTCAAATTGTAGAGACACAAACTCAACAGGATTAAACACCAAAATAGGCTTCAAATGAATTTCTTGACATCTGTCTCCTTGGAGGCCATCAGGAGAACTGACAAGTACTTACTTTTGGAAGAAGTGTTCAAAGTTTACAAATAATCAGGGAATTGAATGATGCAGAGTTGAGATAATATAAAAATATTTAAAAATAATTTTTCTATTGTTCTTTAAAGTTTATGGTCAATAACTTTCATTTATCAGGTTCCTAAGAGTATTAATTTACTACAAAAATTTGGAAAAGTTTGAAATCAGAATTTGGCTTTTTCCAGTATGGATATTTTTTGTTGTAATAATAATAAATAAAAATAATAAGCAGCATTTGTTGAGAACTTAACATATGCATGCTGGGCATTGTGCTGAATTCTTTAATTTTATTGGATTTTGATCACTACTTAAATCTCATTCTTCATATAATAAACATTTACCCTATGACAGACACAGATGTGAGAAATAAGCCTTAGATTAAGTAACTTGCCTGCACTCAAATAGTAAATCACGAAGTTGAGATTTGAAGCCAGTTTTAATCTGACTACGAATCTTACACTCTCCCAACCACTGTCTTATAATGCCATTATTCACTGTCATATCTTTTAACAATTATAATTCAGTTTGATAAAAATACATACCATTTTGACCTCTATGTACAGCAGAGACCTGGAAACTTCTACCACTGCAATGTAACTTAATGAAGTAGAACAAATCAGTTTATCCATGTCATGTTCTATTCAGAATTCGTGGCATTCACTTTTGGTATCTTAGCTTTGTTTACTCTCTGCTGTTCTTACTGAAACTGCTTCTCATCTTCAGACAGTTTTCAGCAGCAGCAAAATCAATCTTTCTGAGGCCATGCTATAAAAGGAAAACAATTGGAAGGTAAGATACAGAAAGATGTGTTTAAGGCACATGATATTTTCCATCACTTCTCTTCTACCTTCAAAGGTAGAATCCAGCATATAGGGATTTCCCCCATTTGAAAAAAGAAAATCTATTCTGATGAATGTATGCAGAAAGAAATATTCTTCTAAAACATCCATTTTCCTCTAAAATGTAACTTTGAAATGCCAGCCCATAATTTCCATACAGCATAAACTACTGTAAAAATCAAAGGGAATTTAGTAGTTTTCATCTGAACAACATATTCAATATGCAATTTTCCTGCTTCAGTCTCCGATTAGGAAGATGGATATTCTGCATATTGCTTCCCTATAATCTGATATGGCAAGACTAACAGCATGAATCTTCTCTTTTTTGGCTGGAGAGACAAGATTTGGGGGTTGGTGACGATGGCTCCAGTGACAGAGACTATGTGCAGCTAAGAACTTTGTGCATAATTCATAGAAATTCCATTTTTACTTTGCAAATGTGGCACAAAATTCCAATTGGGTGTTTGTTAGCCTCTGTGTGTGTGTGTGTGTGTGTGTGTGTGTGTGTGAGAGAGAGAGAGAGAGAGAGAGAGAGAGAGAGAGAGAGAGAGAGAGAGAGAGAAGCACAGAGAGAGAAATACTTTAAGAAGTATTTTTAATTCTCAGAGCATTTCATTTCAGATTTCCTAAGTCTATATCAATATCTATTTAATTTATTGATACAGGTCCTATAAAGTGCCTCCGTTTAATCAATTGCTTTGGTTGACTTTGACACTGATTTGACTTTAGGCCTAAATTTCATTCCTTGTTCTTGATGTCTATGATAAAGCTCTCATGCATTTGCCCTACTCAGAGAGCTGACAGGTCATTTTTCAATATCATTTCATGCAGCTTAGTGTTAAAGAAGTCTTTCACTCAGAGGATGATGCTATTTATTTACAGAAGAAAACTTAAAGACTCAATGTTTTCAGATAACAGTAATCCACTGGTAAACAACATGAAAGACCAAAAAATATATATATATATTTATTATAGAAATTATCAAGTCACTCTCTTACTTGCCCTCTCTCAAACCAATCCAATAAACAAATAAGGCAAAAGAATCAATTTTTTTTTTAAATGAACTGAAGGAAGGGAAGCAACACATAGGAAATCCCAAAACAGGTGAGAAAGCCTCCCCCAGAAATGTCAAATTGGTGCCTTTTGTGCTGGTAAGAGGAGAAGAAAAGACATGTAGAAGAGAATGGCTGTCCAGGGGTGATGCTAAGGAAAGGCCTTGTTAAGATGGTGTAAGCAGTAAATTGGACCAGAACTACCACTTCCATGGAAAGAGAGAGAAAGCATGAGGCTAATGGCAGCAGCAAGAATCAGACGGCTCCTAATGGTGACATAATGTTTGCCAGTATATTGAGGCTCCCTTCCATGATCTAGCTCCCCTCCCAAGGAGGGGAGGCTTCTCTATGAGGCATTGTCACCCTGGGCCCGAGTGCAGTTGCAGTGCTAACAACAGCACCTATGTATGTCAGGCAATATATGGATTCCTTGGAAAGAACATGAATTCCCCAGATGACACATGAGTTACTAAGGGGGACTAGAAAGAGTCAATTTAGCCACTTGAGAAGAGCCAGACATCATAAAGAACAGGAAGAAAGGAAACATAAGTTTTGTTGTGCCATAAGTCATCTCTACCCACCCCCTTACACACATTGTTTTGTAAATAATGGGAAAAATTTTGAGAGGTCCAGGTTCAAAATAACCTTGTGTTATTTAGTTACATACCATATCCCTAGTTCAGTAGTCATGAGAAATTGTAGCATTACAAGGTTCCCACATACACAGAATTCAACATGCCATAATGATTCAAAATGTAAATGTCTAAGTTCTCCATATATTGCCCATAGAGATGTCCAGCCAATTCCTTTCTGTGGTTCCCAGGTAGCTAGTTCTGTCACATGACAAAGAGTCATTTAGTCTAGCTTGGTCCTCTCTTGAGGCTGTTGGTGAATTATGCCCTAAATAGAAAAGACACATTATTTTCCAGACTCTTCTAGGGCCAAGACATCTTTGTTGCCTGGTTGTCACATTTTTAGAGTGCTGCACCCTCCCAACGTCCAAGGTAGAGGCTACATTTAAACTACCTCGAGCTTTTAGATCTAAAGGTATTTCAACTCTTTCGCTGTCAATGAAGGAGGGGTATATGGGAGGCAAGTGGTGGAGCTGCAGGTAGGAAGGGCTACTAGCAAAATTTTCCAGTACTCTTGGGGCTTCAGGGGATGAAGTGTCAGTGATTTGTATGTAGTGGACAGAAGATTGAGCATTTAGTTACAGCTTCTTGAGTAATGCTTAATTCTGTCACTATCTAGACCCATCCCAGAAACAAGTCAATTTAAGCAGACTCTTAATAGTAGAAATAGAGTCCAGAAGACAATGGGATAATGCAACACAGTTCTGAATGAAAATAACTTAATCCAGAATTATGCATGAAGGTAAACTTTCACCTGGAAAGGAAGTGAAACAGAAGACAGTTTTTTGAAGACATTTCAGAAAAACAAAAACTGAGCATTTAACACAAATAATCTTCAACAAAGAAATGCTTAAAAAGAAACTAAACCAAAATGGACAAAGTAAAATTAAGAAGTAATGATGATAGAAAATCATAAATGTGTTGTTGAACCTAAGCAGGAAATAACTGCATTAAATGCGATAGCGATAATAATAATTTGTAGGATAAAACCAAGATAGTCCTGGTAGAATTAAAAGACTGGAAAACAATAATATTTAAGTTAGAAAAAGGTGATGGGAGTCAAAACATGGTAAATTATTCAAAAGGAGCATAGAGATATTGATTTACTTCAGACCTGGTTAAATATATATGTTAAATGTTGATGGTTGACTACTGAAGATTAGAAATCTAGGTATAGTTTCCAAACCAGTATAGGAAAACTTATAGTGTGAAAATATATCTCAAACACTTCAAAATAAGGCAATCTTATATTAAAAAAGAAAATGAAAAGGCAGGATAGATTGAAAGCTAGAAGTATTAGTATCTGTTAGTACTAAGCTCAAGTATATTCATAAACAAAAGAAATTTTGAGGAAATAAATCCATCAGTTTTTCAAATTGGATTAAAATATTCTAGCTTATATTGTGGTCACAAGAGACATTAAAAACATTAGGATCTTGAAATATTAAAAATCAAAGTTTGTGACAATCAGGTATAGCTGTATTACTATCAAACAGAATAGGTTAAAAGATAAAATAAAAACACTAATGATAAATCGGGACACAGTATAATTAAAAATTTTAATTCACCAGGAAGACATAATTCTAAATTAGTTTGCACCTAACATTATAGATTAAAAATGACATAAAACAAACGTAAAAGAATTACAAGAAGAAACTGACAAAGCTAAGTCAAAGCGAATGAAGTTTTTGTGCTCGGGAAAAATTTTAAAGCATCTCCCTTAGTAATTGATAAGTCTGTAGACAAAATAAATGTGTAAGTTCATAGAAGATTGAACCAACAGGATAAAAGCATATATCTATATATCATAAACTTATGTAGAACAACATTCAAACATTGGAGAATAGACAAAATTCTCAGGGACAAATGGAATATTTATGATTAACCATATATTAAGTCATCAGGTAAGCCTTAAACAATGCAAAGAATCCCACAAGAGATTGTGAGTTTGCCACCCACACCAAGTTGGTTTTTTGTTTTGTTTTTATCATGGTGGTTATAAAAGCATCAACATAGAACTCACAGGCGCACTATTGTGGGAAAAAGAGGAGGATACAAATGGACATATGGAGCGCTATACCATTCACATAAAACATTCATGTAGGAGAATGCGTGCACATATTTAGAGTTTTCAAGTTCAACAGATGCCACTTTATGGAGGTGGTGGGCAAGGAGTAGGAGAGGACTAGGGAACTTCAGCTTTATTGTACTCTTTTGTTTTTAAAACCAAGTACTGACACAGGTTAATTACATTCTTCTTTCTGCTTTTTCCTCTGCTTGAACATTTTTATAATCAAAAATAAATGAACAAATAAATTATCTGTGTCTTATTATGCAAGGATATAATTCATAACAACAAATTCTTTCTGTAAAAAAGTCCTGTTTCCACCCCCCAAATATGAAAAGAAAAGAGTGAAAGATCATTTTGTGTTTCAGTATATGAAGAAACTTTTAAAAGTGAACCAAAATATGTAAAAGCCAAATTAGAGACAACCAACCATTGCAGAGGATTAGGTTGAATGTAGTAGCAGAAATCTTTCATTGTATTTTTTACCCAAACTGTATTATGCCATGTGTTAATGGGAATTCTGTGTAAGAAGAGTTCTTAGTGAAAGAGTTTTAGGAAACATTACACATTGTATCTCCTCCTGGAGAATCACAAGGTACATTATTAACATGAAATGGCTCCGAGCTGTAAAATAATCCTGTTTAATTTTGTTTAAATTCAAGTTTCCAAAGCTCACTTGATTATAGAATTCTTGTTTTAAAGAATGTCTATTAGCAAACTTTCAGGTTATTAATGATACATTGAACATAATTTAGGAAATGATGCCCTAAACCTTTATTTCCTACAGTCATGACTGAATGAGAAATATTTTACTTTGTTCATTTATATTTAATTTATATCAAAAGTAAAGGGTACTCACTCATTCTTCAGGTCAAATGTTCCAAAATATTTTATTTATTTCTATATCCTGTTTATTGCCACTTCTAAAGTTAAAATTACGAGAGTGTTCTAAATGCAGAATAGAATTTGTTAAGCATAAGGCCTTTGTTCATAACTATTTACCAAGCAGCAAATATTTTTTATTCAAAATCTATTCAACTTTATTTCTGATTGATTACAAAAAAAATGTAGAAAACTAATAAAATATGAAAATAAAAATATAATAAGCCTATGTAAAACCTCATTATCTAGCTATAACCACTATTGTAGTCATACAAATTATATATATTTTCCTAATGTACTTTTCCTAAGAGCTTTGCTCAACTGAAGCATCTCTCTCTCTCTCTGAAATAACCTAATTTCTGTGTTATTCTAAAAATAATTTATAATCTTTTCAGAAAAGCCAGCACTTTCTTGACTTAACACTCACCATCTTAAATTCAACCACTTCAAGCAGGCTATTTAAAGGTCGTTGTGTGGGCCATGCAGGTTCCATGTCAAAGGCTGAGTTCCAGGGAAATATCTTCAGTCGGGTTTTCAACACCAGGGTTAAATATTTCTCTTACTAAAAGCAATTCAGGAACACCATTGATCGGTACCGTAGTTCTTTTATTGACTGTCATAAAAGAGTATCTAGCAACAACTCCATCATTGTCGTGTTGCCTTTATTTGCTTCATGAATTTATGCACTCATTTATTTATCCACTTAACTAGAAATCCCATCCATTTAACTAGAAAATGAAGACGTATTTAAAAAAAAAGAAAGAAAGAAAATAAAGGTGTATGCTTCCTCTTCAAACTAAACTGGATTATACAGGCCTGGGTGTAAAATGTTGAATGTATGAGAATGGGAGGGAGAAAGAGGATGAGGGAAGGAGAGGGAGAGGGAGAGAGAACACCCTATCACTGTCTCAAATTTGGCTTAAGCTCTCAAGAAAAACAACAAAGCCATTAGGGTGAAATACTATTTCATTAATGCCGGGAGCTTTCTAGAGGGAGTGAGCCACATTTCTGGCTGCTCTGGCTGCTCAGAAAGAGGGAGATTTGTCAGAAGCTGCCGAGAAGTGACCCCTGCTCTCAACACTCCAAGATTTTAAAGGAAGCAGCTGGAAAGGAGGCCAGTTGGGAAGGCTGTGCCAAAGGGGAGGAAGGGAGGTCACACCAATCAGCTTATTATTTTCCTGACTTCAATTTATATATATATTTTATACATTGGCTGGTATCAAGAGATCAAGCCTGTATAAACATCCTTTGTCATCCCCCAAAACCAAAATTTAGGCCAGTAAAATATTGTATTTTAGAAAGCATACAGAATATGGTTGAAAGTTATACTGATCAGAATTATTTGGAAGAAGAGAAATCTGGGTTAAAACTAATTTAATTTGCAATTTTGAAGTTTTCCTATTATTTAAATATATAACATAAATCCATAATTCTAGCTTCAGAAAGTACTATAATCAACCTTGTTAGATACATACTGTTCTCAATTATCCTAAAGGAGGATTTTATTAAAAAATATTGATTTAAAATTATTTAAATGGGTAGAAATGCAAGTATAAATGGAAATGGTCTTGAGTATGGCATCTATTTTCCTGAAAAGCTTATATTTCCTCATTTATCATGCCCTTTATTCTCACTTGTGAACTTTACAAGTCATCATGCACATAGTCTACCACCATTTATAATTAACAGTACAATTTAATTGCCTAGAATTCTGTCTCTGAACTCCTCCAAATTCTTAGTCATGAAAAAAAATTATGAATTTGGAGAGAATAGCTATCCTCCCCATCAAAGGTAGCTAAGATACCATGAATACCACTTTAATATTTTTGTCAAAGATAGGAAACTACAGATGTGAGAATGCACATTTGCTTTTGCCAGCATTTCTGAGTTGTGTTCAAGCAATTTCAGATATGTTTTAAAAAGGCCAAAAGATAAAAAATAAAACCAGATAAACGTAAATGAAAATTGAAGGAAGAAAATTTCTAAGTGCAGACTTAATAAACATGCCATTTGAAGCAGTCAGGAAACAGAAATTGATCTATTTTTAGCACCTGGGCATAATTTCTTAGCCATTTGCAGAACTAATGAGCTTAAAAGTTAATCCTCTAGTTTCTTCAAAATGTTAGCACGTTTAACCTGATTCACAAAATGTTCTCAGGTCCAAAGCTATCAACAAATTATTAGAGACTCGACTTTTCTTCCTGCTACTCTGATAGCACTGCTGTAACTTCCAGTGTCTTTTATAATATGAAGATTCCAGTTTAAAAAGGCAGTAAAAACCAAAAACAAACAGAAAACAACCTCAAATGTTCTACTAATCAAGTAAGTAACCAAGTTACTTTATAACATATATGAAATATAGGTAAGCAAGTTAAGTAAAATTATAAATAAATAATTTTCTCTCAACCAAACCAAAAAATCATGATGTTACATGTTGAAAAGATAAGACAAAAGACTGTATTCTTGGCAAAATCAAAAACAATTTAGGGATGGAAAATGTTAAGTAAGTAAAGTCTTTGATGCCAATTCCTCATCCTACTCCTAGCTCCTTATTACTTCTTCCTCCAAGAGCCAAGTATGGATTCTGTACAACCAACCCCAACCCCAAATCAATTTATGCCTCAAGATTTTCTTAATCCTCTCAACTCTACCATTTAAACTTACTAACTTAAAGTATCATTGTCTATTTCCCCAACATGTCTGAGAATCAAAGCCATCTAGGTATCTTTTTAAATATATCTAGAATAATATATCTATTATTGTATATCTGGGCCCCATCCTGGATGTACTGAATCCAAATGACTGGGAATGAGGCCCAGAAATCAGTGTATGGATTAGCTTCCCTGGTGATTCTGATAATCAAGGTTGGGTACCAAAGTTGTAGTCAACCAGCTCAGATAGCTGACACGTTTTAAAAATAAGTACAAAGGGCTATTAATTGCTAAATTTGCATTCTTCAAGAGCTTGTCTGTATTGCCTCAGGGCAATGGCAAAGTGCACAGTGACAAAAGGCCAAAAGTAAGATAGTAATTTTAGATACGTTGTATGTTTATTTATTTATTCATCAAACACTTATCAATAGAGTACCATATTAAACTTTCCCAGTTACTGAACCAGGCAGCAGAAATATGAAAATAACACAGAATATGAGAATAAGAAACAGATGAATTTTAAGCATAATGTGACATTATAATATAATAAATATACTATAAATTGGGTCTTCATCCTCAGTTCCTGGTCAGAGCTCCTAAAACCTTTATAATTTCCTAAGCGATAAGAGCTCTCGAAGCATCTTTTAAAATAATATTTAATTTTTGTCCCCAGCTCCTGAAACATCTCTGGTGCAATAAAAGTGGAAGGAACACTTTTTTTCAAATGTATAACAAAAACACTTCAACCACACCTGAGTTTATGTTAATAGTCGAGTGACTTTTGAAAAGCTCCTGAGGATGGGGGGTTGATGGCCAGAGGAACCAACGTATGACTAGTATTTTAGAACTTTCAGCCTTACCCCCTGACCTCTGGGAAGGAGAGCCACAGATTGACTTAATATTAGTGATTTATTCAGTCATGCCTAGATAATGACCTCCATAAAACCCCTAAACAATGGGGATCAGAGAGCTTTCAGGTTGGTAACTACATAGAGGTGTTGGGAGGGTGTAGGAGCCACACACACCTTTCCTGCCAGACCTTACCCTAGGCATCTCTTCCAATTGGCTGTATCCTTTATAATAAACCAGAAAATGTAAGTAAAGTGTTTCCTGAATTCTGTGAATCATTCTACCAAATTCTGTAACCCAAAGAAGGGGTCCTGGGAACTCCTAGCTTACAGTCTGTCAGTCAGAAGTATGGGAGGCTCTGGACTTGCAACTGGCAACTAAAATGGGAGTAGTCTTGTGGGACTGAACCCTTCCTCTGTGGGGTCCATGCTGACTCCAGGCAGTTAGTGTCAGAAGTGAGTTAAATTATAGGACACCACTGGCATCAGCTGAGAACTGGAAAATTAGTTGATGTGGAACATCACCCTCCTCCATATTTGGTGTCAGAAGTGTTGTGAGAGTGAATGTAGAAGAAACAGAGTTTTTCCTTTCCTTACACCACAGTAGAAATATGAGCAAAATCCTTTGGGAATCAAAAGAAGCAAGTAGAAAATTCCTCCTTGGAGAGTTACAGAAAATATTGCTAAAAAAGGTGATATTCGAGCTGGTCAAAAGATGGCTAGGAGCAAGTACACAAAAGCAAAATCTTATGAAAAGATGAGCGAATCAAGAGAAGTTCAGCCTGACTGGGCCATGGGCTGGGTGACCATGGAACAGAGAGATACGGTACTAAAGAGAGTGAGAGTGATCCCAGGCTCATTGTGAAGGGATTTGAACACCCTGCTTAAGGAGCTTGCACCTTAGTCTAAAGATGGATCAGTTAAGATTCAGTGGTTGCAAGTTAAAGAAGTGTCAAATAAAATTGTCTCATGATAGCAACTTCATGAAACAGTTAATGAGTTCAAATATGCCCCAGGACTCATTCTGACATCTCTGCTTTCCTCCATGATGATTTTACCTCTGACTCCTCCTAGTGGCAAGAATGCTGCCAGGGAGCTTGAACTGCATTTTTCTCCATGTTCTAAGCCAAAGGAAAACAGTGTCCATTTTCCATAGCTATTTGAAGTGGCTAGACAGCTACCAATGGCTTCAAGGCCACACCCTCCCAAGTTCTACTTTATGCAGGGTAAGAGTGTTTCTTCTCTGCAGCTATACTACTCATGCATCCAAAGATTCAGTCTAATTGTGCTAACTTGAGTGACAGCCCCATTCCTGAGCAAATCACTGTGCTGGGGATGGAAGTGGTGAGCAGGGAGATTTTGATTGGTCAGGATTGGCCAAAGGAGCTTAAAAAAAAAATCACTGTAGTTAGGGGAATTTGTACTTTTAATTATTTCAGAGAGATTTAACCTCTTCTGAAAAGGCAAAAAATGATGGCAATGAATGCTGAGTATCAGAAACAAACTAAATATATTTGCAACAGAAGTAATTCTGGAAGCAGAGTGAAGAAGTAGGTTGAGGAGAGACTGACAACAGAGGCGAAGTATAAGATGAGAGCCTGAATTAAAATGATAGAGTTCAACAGAAGAGATAAAACACAAAATCATTTATTTAGAATCTGTTGGGCCTCTGAATGATTGGGTGTGGAAGGAGAGGGAGATAGAGGGGTTGATGCTGACTGTTTATATATACAGTTGGAACTTAGGTTAGAGATATTCTCAGGGTATAACTCACACCTTCTCCAGAAAGTCTCTATGCTCATAAGATGCTAATGAGTAGATGGTAAATCTCTCTGAAATAATTAAAACTACTAAAACACTGAGAAACTTGTACTAACACACCCTCACATAAACACATAGGCATACATTTTCTTGAATTCTAATCTATGTGCTGCTAATTAATGCAATGTTAATTAAAATTGTGTTTGTGATACTATTATTGCCATTACAGCTCATTTTTCAGCTGAAGCTTTTAAAAAAGATATTCCTATGAGCTCTTGCAAAGAAAAATGAGTCCCTAAATTTAAAGTTTTAACTGTTAAAAAAAGTTCTTCATTATAGTTTGAGACAACATTTCAACAGAGGAAATTTTATTCAAGTTGGATTTGTTAGAAAAAAAACGAATTCAACAATTCTACCTGCTTATATACTTTTAAGAATCCTAAATATAAAATTGAAATTTTAGGGCCAATTTATCAATGGATTCATCAGAAATGGAATTTTTTCACTCTTGCCTACTCCATTAGTCTTTCAACTTGTTGCTCATTATTAAAGAAGATAGAATGTTTTATACACAATATGCAAGCAAGCTAAATTACCTAAATGAGTCCGTTTAAGTAGCTGTCATCTCTGTCTCTGAACATTTCCTGTCAGAGCAATTCCAGATCCCATTTAACTATGCTATTCAGTATTTCACTGACACACCACTTTCATGATTTTCTACACACTTAAAATGTATTACCTCTAACTTCATTCAAAGAGCATAGACAACAAAAGTCCATTTTGTAGATATCTGTTACATAAAAAATACTCTTTTTGTAAAAAAAAAAAAAAAAACCAAAAAGCTATGTCTTTAAAATATATTTTGGGTCAGTTTGAGGGCAATTACAAGAAGGCAGGTTTTAATCACATGTAGAATCAGTAATTTAAAAGCTAACATAAAAGGGTGGACCAGCGGGGATACAGGAAGACTCTACACATCTGTACAGAAATAAGCAATGGCTATGATATTTTCATGGGCAGTTCTAACCAGAATCAACCACTGGCCCACTGAAAGGACATCCAAGAGGTGAACATGACAGGGACCAGTCCATGTACACAGAGTTCTTGGCCCTTTATAAACAAGCTCCTTCTGTGCCATCAGGGATGGGAGGAAGAGAGAGCTGAACACTCAGGGAAAGAAGCTGACGGCAGCGTCTGGCTTGATGGCATAAATGTGCAGTGGGTTCACATCTCTGCTGAAATAATTGCAAGTGCTATGACCTTAGAATCTCAGTTTCAGCCTCATTTTCCTCATTTGTTAAATGTGGTCAATAATGCCTACCGCCAAGGGTGGGTATTCAAAATATTTATCTACTAGTAAGGCACAGGTTCCTACCAATGGGAAGTGTGACCAACTAGAAGACTAAGTTGCAGAAGACTAAGACTTCAAGTGCACCCTCTTCTTCTCAATGGTAACATTTTCAGAAAGTCCTACACTTGCATGAGGCCTACACTGTGTCTGGTCAACTCAAGGGGCTACAGAAAAACAACTTGTTGCCTATAAGAACACATGTATTAGTTCAAAATCTGTCATTGACAATTGTAACTTCCCTGTATATGTGCCTTTTAAATTCTCATGAATTACCACCTCAGTACTGATGATTCTGAATATGTGTCTCTAGCCCAAATCTCCCCAACTATATCTTTAATAGTTCCACTTACACCATTCAGTCATTCATTTATTCAACAAACATACATTTAGCAACTGCTAGGTGTCATGTCTTTGCTAGGCGTTAGTTATTTAGTAGTAAACCAAGGAGATACCCCAGTCAGAACATGTTTAAAAGGAAATCTTATCTTTCACTGGAATAAATTCATTTTCTTATCTTCCTTAACTCACTGAATGGCACCACTAATCAACCAGTTGCCAAAGCCAGAGTCTCAACTGATGTACTAAAATCCCCCTCACTACTGTTCAACACTCCACATAAAATCAACCTCATGCATCATGAAAGGGGATTCTCCAAAATTGAATGTTTTGTAATGAGTACTTGTTAGGACCACCCTCTTGATAAGAGAAAGAATATTTGTATCTCTTATACCCCTTTTAGTATTTTTATTAAAATTTTTTTTTGCCATGTTAGAGTACTGTGCTTTATATGTGGGAGTAAAAAATGGAATAAAATAAAAGCACATTTGCTTGGCACACCGAAAAACTTTTCCTCTCTCACCTCTTTTGTCAGCATCCTGAAGTATTATTGCTCTGGCACCCTGTCAACTCCATGGTACTTTTAATGATCATTTTGATATTGATTCCTCTTCGAGATTTGTTCCACAGCAACTGTGACCTCTGACATCCCATTTTCCCATTGAAATGTATATATTTCACTCCTGCTAAGAAGCAACCCACATGTTTTGTCTTTTGAAGCTGAAGTCTCAGCCTAAAATTTTCTTTGCTATTATGCTTTATATTCTATCAGCAAGAGGCAAGGTTCAGCAAGTGAACACTGTTCTTTTGGTGGTGTTATATTCTGTCGGAGTTTGCACAACATCTGAAATTGCAGGCTGAAACAGTGGGTCAAATACATAGTAGCAACTGCTGGGCTTTGAGAAGCTTTTTTTTTTTTTCACTTTACTAAAAAATTCTGCAAGGCTCATGCTGTTCTATCACAGTTATGTTCTTTCTCTGAATAACTTATATTCAAACTTTTGCTTTATCTTATGGTTAGGAGAATTTCACATATCAAAGAAAGTTCAGGAAGCTCAAAAGAAGCATCCAAGTATCTAAGTGATAAGATTGTCATTACAAGGCAAGAAACAAAATAAAAACTAACATAAGCCCCATGATAGCAGCTGCATTTTTTTTAACCTATTATCACCTTATAGCTTTTATACTTTTTGGAACTTCGAATCAATACATAATCCTACCAGGATTTACTCATTAATTTAACAAATATTTACTAAGAATATCCTGTGAGGCTATGAACCAAGTCCTGTTTTATGTAAGAGGAATACAGAAATGAAGTCATCTCATGGTGCTAATTAAACGTTTATTTAAAGAATAAAAAATGAATATGCATAAAGAGCTTATTAAATTTGTTTCTAGAAAAGTTATCATTCACAGTCCCCAAATTGAAATTTACTCTCAGATTTTTGTGGTCATTGGCTTGAATTTAATAGAATATTGGAAAGGGATCCTTATGTGGGCTCCCTTCATAGGGACAATACCACAGAAGGGCAGGGTCGGGCTGTCCCATGAAATGTAAGTGAATTTGCCATAGGCTTTTGTTAATTCACTAATTCATTCAATGAATATCACATAAGTATGGAAATATATCAGATAACTTGTTACAGGCTAGGGTTATGACTGGGGTTAAAGCGGACAAAGTCCCTGTCCTCAAAAAACATAAGTTCTCATGGAAAAGGCAGAAATAATCAAATAACATCACAATTATCCAATTATAAAGTGGGAAGAATTCTATGAAAAGATAAAATACCTAATTTGGAGTCACATAATTCATATGAATTGATGCCTATGCCTTTTGATCTTTTGTCTACACTGATAATTTCTCTATTCTTGAAAAGTACAGTAATTAAGAAGTTGGAATATGCAGACCATCAGGGGAGAATTTATATGGAAAACTCAGGAATGGCTCATCTTTGTTCTAGGTACCCAGGCATAGACTTACATACTCCCTGAATGTATTCTCCTGAGAATGGGTGAGATTTCCCAAAACTTTTAAGTTTTTCATACTTTTTGGTGTCCAATTTTCATTTTAACTCATCTCTAGCTGGTACGGCATAATTGCTGCATTTTTTGTTGAGAAGATAATTAGTTGTCATGATAAGCACAGGTTTTAGGATAACAAATCTACCACATGACAGTTTTTAAACCTTCCTGCATATCAGTTTTCTGTAAGTAATATGAAGATAAAACCTTTCCCTGTAGGATTATGATGGAGAACAAATAATAAAAGTACTGAATCCAGTCCTGTACCAAACAGATTCAAAATACATTACTTCATGTTGTGTATGCTTGTGTGTCTGTGTGTCCGTGTTCTTTTCGCACAAAAATTCTTCAGTCGATCTTTTGTTGATAGTGTCATCTCCAATGCAAATCATATACATGTCTGCTGTGTTGTCTACCAAACATTTCAAATGTAACACATCCAAAACTGAACTCTCACACCATCAAGGGTTTTCCATCCCGGGCTCGTCATTCACTCAAGTGCTCCAAGCTTTGAGGTTCTATTCATATTCTCTCATTCTCTTAGATTTTATATTAAATTATCTCTAAACACTGTCAGGTTTATTTTAAAAACATATCTAGAATCTTACTACTTATCAACACTTTCTGTGCAAGAAATCCTGACATAAGCCATTATTGCCTCTCAACATCTCCTTGACCTCTCAGCTTCTTTTAAGTCCATGCAGAGTAACCAAGGTGCTCCTTCTTAACTAGAAAACATGTGTCACTCACTCATTCAGAGCATTTTCAGTGGTTTCTCATTGCAATTAGAATAAAAATCAAAGTTCCAACCACAACTTAGGAGCCCCTCTGTGGTCTGATTCCTCTGGACATCCTCCAGGATTTTTATATTCTGTAAATCTTGCCTTCACTCACTCCAGTTCAGCCACTTCGTCCACCTTGGCAGTTTCTGAACTGTACTTACTGTTCCCTCTGATTGAAATGTTATTCCCAAAATATCTACTTGGATCACCCCAACTCTTTCAGCTCTAAAACTGTACTCCATATCTCTGTTCTTCTGCTAACATAATCATGTAATTCTGCTATTCAAAACCCTGTGTTGCCTCCTTCCCTGACTTCAGAATACAGGTAAACATCTCAGCAACACATACAAGAGGCTCCCAGTCTGGGATCAGCAGAACTGTACATTCCCCATCTATCCCACTCTATCTTTTATTACAACTTGTTTTTCTTCTTCCTGTGATAATTTTCGCAGGAAGTCTGCTGTATGTTCTTTCGGGTTTTAATTACAGTGCCTAGATTCAAAGCAACATGATGTCTGTGATTGTGCTTCTTTTCATCTACTGTTGGACACTTGATTTTTTAATAAAAAGGAAAAATAAGGAAAAATTGTTCCTGTTCAGATCATGCACATTGGCTTGCTGTGTATGGTGCTGTTCTCCCCAACAACAGTTCACAGCTATGGTCCATTGCCTGAAGTTGTGCTCCAGGATTTCCTAAGGCCATATTTTAAAATACTTTTTTTTTCCATTCTTATTCATCAGTAACCTTTTGGGTATCTTGCTCTCATTAGCCTTTTGCCCATATCCAGCTCAGTGGAGCTGAAGGCTAGCAAGGCTGACTTCTCTGCTGGCAGACACGGCCTTCCAGGATTCTACCCCTGCTCTTCCACGTTTGCCAGTTGATGACTCATAGTTAACTCTGGAGTAACTCATCCAGAAGCCTCCTTAAAGTCTCTGACAGTGAACTACCAAGTGCAGATGAGCAATATCTGATAAAAATCATTACAGATAAATATATTTCTCTACTTTAGGTTTATTCTTTCCACTCAAGGCTATGATAATGAATGAGTTTTACTCAGCTCCATTAATATGCCCTATTCATTTAAAGCATTTGGTTGCCTACAAAATATTACTCCTAAGGGTAGGGTTATATCTTATGTGCATTTTCATATTCCTCCTGGCCCTATAACAAAATTGTTTGTTAAAGACGACCCACAACAAATACCTTAATATTAGATATTGACTAGAATCTTGATGATAGATTTCAATAAACATTTTGGTGAGGTTTTAGTTATGATAGATACAAGCCTATCATCTTATAAATGCTATTAATAATAAGCCATATGTGCAAATTGGTTCATTTGCCAACAGGCACACTTAAGTTGGCTGATTCTCTCTATTCAAAAATTCAAGAAAACATTTAGAATTATTTAAAAGCATAAAAATCATTCTTACTTCAAACAGTTGGTGTAAAGTACTTTTACCTATAATAGGAATTAATAGTCACCTGCAATAGACTTCTACCTTTGTTCAACTATATTTCATTTTCTATACAACAGCAGAGTTTTAAGTTATGAATTCAATATCACTTTAATGCACGAAGCCCTTCAGTAGCTTTCCAAATCAAAACTACTTATTACAACATTAAAGAGTGCTGTTATCTTCCACCTCAGTTTATAACCATTTTCCTCTCTTTCAGTAAATAAATTCCTCTAAGCAGTTCCTCTTCCTGTTTCCTGAAAATAACACCAAGCTCCTTTCCCTGTATTTAGTATTACTTTGGCTCAGAATTCTCTGGCAACAGGTTTGTCCACAGGTGACTTCTTATATTTATTGAAGTTTCAGGTAAAATATTTTCTCAGGACATCCTTCTCTGGCTGTCCTACCAAAGGTGCCCTCTTCTTCTAGCTCCCATTCTACCCTGTTACAATTTAAATTTTCAGAGCACTTTTTATTCTTTAAATTCTTACTATTTGCCTGTTATTATTGGTCTTATCCTAGAATATAACCAGAAAATTTTTCTTTTCACCACTACATCTCTATCATCCAAAACTGTCACTGGCACCTGTTAGGCATTTATCATGGTAAGTATTTGACTCAATAAATGATTAAGTGAATGAAGAAACTGCCTCTGTGATTTTATGTTTTAGCTTTCTTATGCTTTCTATTATAGTTTATGGTATTTTCAGAGTATAAGCAATTACCCATTTGATGTTCTAATTGATTTCTGTCAAAGGAAGTTAATATTTAATCTGGTTTGGGGAAGTGTTTGACATTTTATCTTATTTGGTCAAAAAATAGCTTACTTTCTATAATACACACCAAGAAAAACAATCCAATTGTTGCAGATGATTTGAAACAAATATTATAGCTCTGCTTTAACTATGGAAAATTAGAAACTATGGTTATAAACAAATCAATCCAGTGGGCAGAAATCATTCATTCATATTCCAATCCTACACGGTCCTCCTGGCTCCAATTCATTAACTGTGCGAAGTGTCCCCAGAGTCCTCCATTCTTCTCAGTTAAAATTAATCACTACTGAATGTAAGTTTCTATATATACTTCATATTTACCTTTGCTAAAATGGAGAATTGCCTTTAACTGTTTAGGTATCTATCTGTCTCTTCTACCAGATTGAGAAGTCTTTCAGGACTAGGACCATATTTATTTATCAATCTAGACCTAGTAGCTGTTACATAACAGAAATCAAACAATTTAAGGAATTGAAGTTTTTAAAACTCTAAAAATGTCCAGAATATACCCAGTCTAAAAATCTGCTGATATCCATCACTAGCTTTGACACACATCCATTGAGCTTTACAACAGAAGTCAGCAAACTGTGGCTTGTGGTCTGAATCTTGGGTTTTATACAGTCCCTAAACTAAGAATGGTTTGTATATTTTTTCATTGACTGAAAAAAAATTGAAAAAAAGAAGAATATTTGATGACATATAGGAATTATATAAAATAAAAATTATGGAGTCCATAATAAAGTTCTGTTGAAATTGATAGGGTTCAGGACATGCTACCCCAAAATATGGCACCTTGGAATTTGAGAAAATAGCAGAAGCAGAAAGGTTATTCTCACCTTCACTTGCCCTTCTCCCCTGAAGTAGGTCATAAAATCTAGGAAGGATTTTCTGACCTCCTGAAACAAGTAAGACCCTCAGTGGTGCCTACACTACACCTAGAAGAAAGGAACATCCTTATCTCTGAAGACACAGGGGAACAGACAAGAAGTTGAATAGGACATGCTAAGCTTCCCCCAGTTTATTACCATTAGATCATACTCCCTTTGTCCAAACCTATTGCTCTACAATCATCCACTTCATCACCCTAGCAAAAAAAAACCACAAGTTTTTTCATTTTTGGCTTTTTATAGATAAGGTCTCACTATGTTGCCCAGGCTGGAGAGCAGTGGCCATTCACAGGCACCATCATAGTGAACTACAGCGAAAACTCCTGGGCTCCAGAGATCCTCCTGCCTCAGCTTCCCAAGTAGCTGAGACAATGGGTGCACACCCCTGCACCTCGCTCTCTACAAATGCATAAGTTTTAACTGTTTCTTTTGGTCTTCATTTTCTTATCAAGACTCCCATGTCATACAAACTTATATTTGAGAAAGAAAAGTGACTCAGAGAAGTCTGAAGAATGTGAAGTATGCAAAAGAGAGACCTGAGCATAGACTTCGCTCATACCTCCTCCCCGCCCTGCACCCATGCCCAGGGTCAATTGTTTAAAGGTATTTTTTTTTCCTTTCCTTCCCTATCATTTCCCTGATAAATTTACCTAAAGTATTACCGCAAGTTGCACAATGTGACCCTAACTATCTTCATGTTCCTGGAATTTGTGATATAAAGAACAATGTATAGCCAATCAATAGCTTGTATCAACTTAAAAAGTATCCCTTCTTTTTTTTTCTTTATAAACTGACTTGTAACTGCTACTATTCAAAGTATTATATATATATATGTATACATATATGTTTTTTTTTCAGGGCAACTTGAATCTATGTCTGCAGGGTTGCAGTCTTCAAATTTGGCCCAAATAAACTGTCTACTTATATTGATTTTGCCTCAGTTTCTTCCTTTAGGTTGACATTTCAAATACATTTGTATGCCTTCTCTTGTTAATCCGTCTGTTGTTATAAGGGCCTTAGCTATGAACCTAGGAAATGTAAGAAAAAGGCATTTTTCCTCCCCTACCAAACACAAGCACCACATAATAGATGTGATAGAGCTGAGTAATTGTGATAGAGACTGTATGACTATCAAAGCTTAAAATATTTACTATCTGGCTTTCTACAGAAAAGGTTTGCCAACCCTTACAGAAAAACAAAGAATAGTCTTTATTTTCAGGCACTATGGGAAAGGACTGTCCTCCCCCAAACTTCTCCACCTGCCCCAACCTCACTGAAAGTGGTCACTTCATATTGCTCATATAGACACAAGAAAGTGTATTTGTTGGCTCAACAATTATTTTTTAAAACAATGTTGTGTTTTAGGGGGCAAATCCAACATCTCTTCTAATTCATTACACTTGTAAAAATCCTCCAGAATCACTACAGTTGGCTTTAAAACTAAAGGCATTCTCTTTATTTTTATTTAATTTAACCTAATTTTTCAAGCAAATTGGCTGTTACAAAATAACTTGAAAGAGCACCTAATGCTTATCTCAGAGAATGTACTGTTATTACACTTGACTATACATCTTGAAATAAAGTCAATTTTCTTTTTAGTTTTATGAAAAAGCAAGAGGGGGGGAAGTGGGAAGGGAGGAACAAGAGAGATTGTGAGAGAGATTTGTTCTTAAGCTTCATGAAACCTTGGAGTGAGTAAGTTGCCATTTCATTTACTTGATAATAAACTTCATGGAGAACAGGAATGTAATACTCAGAAAGAAAAATAGCACATCACTTATTGTAACCAGATAGTTTTCCTGAGATATGTCTGTGTCTTTTGTATTCTCTTTATTCTTTGACTTCCTCACCTCCATTTCTAGGGCTCAACACAAATGCTGAAAAGTGCAAGCGCTTATCCACAAACACCCCTTCCCCTTTCTCATTTTCCAAGTAAATCAACAAATTTAAGCAGCTGACAGAGCCAGTGAATTGCTACATAATACCACTGCCCTCAGTTAACATTTCCTTTGGGCAATCCACACTGAATGAAGTTCCCTTTGTCTCCAGCCCCCGCCGACATTTTAAGGAAATGAGGTATAAAATGATAAAAGGGAGAATAATCTTTTGGATTGAGCTTGTTAGGATAACATCTAAGTGGCCATCATATTTTCTCCTATTCAAAACTAGGAGAAGCAAAGAAGCCTTAAAACAACTCCTATTTGTTTTGAAGGAATCACTCTCCAGGTCAACTGAAATTGCTTTATTACGATAGTTAGTAGACCTTAAACATTGCCTCCTGTATAATAATGAAGTACTACCTCTCTGAACAGAGTTTGTGCCCTTTCAGGATGAAAATAATTAAAATACTTTCTCAAGCACTGAAACAAATACTAAAGTGTGAAATAACAAATTCACTAAACACGCATACACAGACACACACGCACACATACCAAATGAATAGACACACATATGCTAATTGGAGAATGTTGGACATTTGCAAACTAGCCCCATGAATTAAGAAAATCATTTCTATTTAGTGAGAAATGTAACAAGTACAATGCTGTAAGTGAATTTCTCTGTAGCTTGCTCACCCTATCTTAAGAGAAATAACACTTAGATACTCTTTTCCTCACACTTATAGCCAAGGAAAAGTATTCAACAATTTCAAAGCCAAAGAGAAGAGCTACATTATAGAGATATAACAGCTGATAAAAGTAATGCTGACCAGGAAGCTTTTAAATTATTTTCAAGATCTTTTATCAAACTATATTCTATTATAGAATATGGTGGGTTTTTAAATTGGATTTTCCTCCAGCTGCAAAAGCGAGCTTGTTGTTCTGCCACCTTCTCCTTTAAGGGAGCACCAGGTTATTAATCTTCTCCCTTAGAAAAGATAGACAACACCCCAAAGCCTGGTTCTAAGGGAGGGTTGGTGTCTGCAAACCTACAGAGAGACAGGCAGGGTATGTGTTCATTAATTCTACTGATTTTTTTTTTTTTTTCTGAGACACAGTCTGGCTCTGTTGCCCAGGCTAGAGTGCCATGACATCAGCCTAGCTCACAGCAACCTCAAACTCCTGGGCTCAAGAGATCCTCCTGCCTCAGCCTCCTGAGTAGGTGAGACTACAGGCATGCACCACCATGCCTGGCTAATTTTTTTTTCTATATATGTTTTTAGTTGTCCAGATAATTTCTTTCTATTTTTAGTAGAGACATGGTCTTGCTCTTGCTCAGGCTGCTCTTGAACTCCTGACCTTGAACAATTGACCCACCTCGGCCTCCCAGAGTGCTACGATTACAGGCTTGAGCCACCGCGCCTGGTCTACTGATATTTATTGAGCCCCACTAGGTGCTGCAAATACATCAGCAAACAAAATGGACAAAAATTCCTATCATTGAGAAGTCTACCTTCTAGCTGAGAGAAACAACAGATAATAAGCATATCAAATAAAAACAATGTATTGAAGTTGATATGTGCTATGAAAAAAAATAAAGCAAAGTAAGGAGGATAAAGTAGAGGGGGAATTGTTACAATTTTAAAAGTTGTCGGTCATGGTAGGATTTGTTGCAAAGGTGACATGGGATTGTCTGAAAAGTGAATATGCAGGAGAAGAATGATTCAGGCAGACGGAACAGCCAGTACAATGGACTTGAGGTTGGACTATGCCTGGTATGTCTGGAGAACATCAAGAAGGCCAGGTGCATGGCAGTAGGTTGAATGAGGATAAAAGTAGTCAATGAGCAAGTTAAGGGAAAAGAGGGAAGATCATACAAGAATTTAGAGTAATAATCTGAAAAATAAATGGAGATCCATTGGCAGATTTGGAGCAAAGGCATAAAGATATCATTTTGTTGGAGTTGTAAGACATATCACTTTGAGAAGGCATGAGTATTTTAGGAACTGATGTTTATTCTCATACATGAAGTATGACTTGTCTCATATGAGGTATGGTGGTATGAGGATAGTACAGTTAAGACTCCTTCTGTAGAACTCAAAAGAACAGACTAGTCCGACTTTTGCTGCATGATTGGTGAGTCATGTAATTAGTCTATGCCTCTAAGAAGTTGTAAACAATAATGTTACTCACCATGTATAGCTCTTAGAAGGATTTGAGAAATTGTCAAGATGATGAAGATAAAGTATCCAATCAGTATGGATTGTCTTATAGCTAAAGAGTTGATGGTGATCTTATGTACATTCTAGTTGTCATAACGATTATAGTCTTTTCTATCAGGAGCCAGAGTATCTACGCTGAGGCTGGAAAGCCAGATTCTTAGGAGGTTATTACAGTTGTGAGAATGATAGGATGTAAAGTACATATAACAGAGTTTTACAGTGATAATGGAAAACTCTGACACCTATGACAAATGTCAGATAAACCTATCAGATGAAAAGCTCAGAAGTGGTATGCAAAATGTGGGAGGAGAAGGTCAATTCCAAGTCAGGCATGTCACCAATGTTAAGTGACAATACTCACTACTGGAAAGACAAAGAATAAGAATTGCCATTATAAAAATGTCTGATTTGCCTTCCTTCACCGCTACTAAAACAGAAAACTGGATTTTTGTTAAAAATTTTAATGGAATCAGATTTTCTAAATGTCAAAAATGGGCTTATATTGTTCTCTAAAATTATAACTACATAGCAAAATAATGTATCAATATGCATAAATAAAAATGGTAGGATAATGTAGATGATCCACAAATAGAACCTTTTGTACAATGTGAGGGAAGTTAAGCCTAACTAATCAAAATCCTGCAGATCACATGACACAGAATACCAACAACCAAAAATGAGTTTGCTTTATTATGACACTTTCTTTAGGAAACATATGATTTATTATTTAAAAAAAAGCCAAATCAGTTAACTGTAATTAGAAATATTAGCATCCCCTCCCCATCCCAGAATAAACAGGTTTATCAAATATTCTCCTAAAAGGGGCCTAATGGGACAGAATCATAAAATAGAAATGTTCTGATGCTAGAGGATAAAGACTGAGGACAGTGCTTCCCCAAGTGGCTTGCTTAATAGTTTTTGATAAAACTGGGTGGAAGGTCGGTAATCAAATATATCTGGGAAATACTTCTTTTTATTTCAGCATATTACAGGGGTACAAATATTTAGGTTACATGTATTGTCTTTGCCCTGCCAAAGTCAGAGCTTCAAGCATGTCCATCCCCAGACAGTGCACACTGTACCCATTAGGTGTGAATATACCCATCCACTTCTCCCCCTCCCACCTGCCTGACACCCAATGAATGTTACTACTATATGTGCACATAAGTGTTGATCAATTACTACCAATCTGATGTTGAGTACATGTGATGCTTGTTTCTCCATTCTTGTGATAATTCATTTAGTAGAATGGGCTCCAGTTCTATACAGGATAATACTTGTTAAGAGTGTATCATGCTTCAAGAAAAGACAGACTAGATAATAGGGTAAAACGGTGGGATATTTAGAAGGAGGAATGTAGGATCAGCAAAATATCCAAAAAGAGAGCTAACTTAAAAGAGGCATAATACAAAGGGACTTGGGAACCCAAGGAAAAAATTGCTTCTTAGCTTACAGTTTTGTTGAAGACATATTTGTAACAGACTATAAAAAACCTATTTTGTGTTCATAATATTTTAGACTTGGAAGCACCCGGAAGAGCATCTGTTTCTTTCTTTCACAGCTGTGTAGGCTGAGACTTGAAGAGGTTAAGTGATTTACCTAAGGCCATTGAGCCTAAATTAAATCTTAAATTCACGTCTTCAATCAAAATAATATTCTTTACTTCAAAACTTCTAAGCATCATGAAAAGAATGATCTATTCTTGCAATAAACTTATGATATTCCTTTCTCTTTTTTAGTGAATTATTTATAATAGCTTTTGCCATAAGAGCTGAATTTTCCTTCTTTGGCAGAGACTCTCTAATTCCTATACAAAAACTCTTTGTACCTACCAAGAGTTCCATATATGTAGGTGTATTGAATACTTGATTTATGATCTAAATTTTTACTTTCTCTCATCATTTTATCATCGATAAAATTTTGTCAGTGTTTGCATATCTGAGGTAACTATAAAGAAGATGTTAGGAAGATATCATGACAATATAGATCATAAGACACAGCTGCATGACAAATTCAGATCTGATACGAGAAATGTAGAATGAGACAGAAAATTCAAAGTCAACAATCTTGATAATGCTGAAAGAAAACATATTATACATACACAGGCACACACACAAGCAAATAACTGCATGTGAAAATTGATGACAACTGAATAAGATCTGTAATAAGTTAACAGTATTATATTAAGCCAATTGCTATAGTTATACAAAATGTCAACACTGAGGGAAGCTGGGTGAAGGATAAACACACTTTATTTACTACTTTCACAACTTTCTGTGAGTCTATAATTATTTCAAAATAAAAAGTTAAAAACAAAGAAGCAAAGAAAAAATAGCATAATTCAGAAGAGGGATCCAAAGATCTCCCTAAACTGCCAGAGGTACATGGCACAAAATGATTAAGAATCCCTGGTCTAATCCTTCTTGGTAAGCAGAAGACGAGGATGCCCAGGCTGAGGACAAGCCTGAGCATCCTCCAGAAAACTCCTCCAAGTTCACAAGATTTAAACAAATCAATTTTCAGGAATCTTTGAGAATCTTTGTTTCCTTACTTGCACGAAGATTCAGGTCACAATTTTTCCTCTGATCCAGAAGAATATAGCAAGAGAACCTTAGCAGTGTTTTTTGCTGAATGATTTCATACTATCTTTATGGATCCCTCCTCTCCCTTCCCTCCCTAATTTAATAAAAAGCTAAAAATAAATGAGATCAGGTTGACAAGAATTGCCATCCAAATTAAAAAGAAAAGAAAAAAAAAAAAGAGAACCATAAAAAGCTGATCCCCTTTTACTTTTGCCATGTAATTAATTTATTAGTTTCTTCCAAGACTAAAGACAATCAGGAACATGACTTATTACGGAAGGTGTAAGAAGTGTTTTTCTGTTTCACTTTATTATAAGTATTATATTAAGAAATACTAATAGGTCATAGATTTTACTTATTAATATGTATCAAATACTTTAAATATCTAACAAATTATATTAGTCATTAAGTCTATTAAAATAATATAATCTGAAGATGTATCTTCCAAAATTCACTTTGTGAAAAATATAATTCCAAGTAAATAAAACAAGGTTTGGAATATCGATGCATATATGCATACCAAAAATGTAAATATAAATGTACGGATGGTTTACTCTAGAAGGGGTTGAAAAGAAACTTAAATTTTCTTAAATAATTTTTGCCTAAACTTCAACAATGGAATATAACTTTGTATTTTAAATATGAAGTATAACTTTCAGAATTGCAGCTTTTAGCCTTCTTGATTTTTGAAAGTAGTACAAATTTTAATATTCAGATTTCATTATTTCTCCACAATGAATCATTCTAGTCAAACAGGTTCGTATCCTTTGATGGAAGTGTGGAAAGCACTTTGAAAGTGTTTTGGAGCCATTTTTTCCCTAATTATCATTAACGTTGAATCCAGAGTAAATTCAGTACACTCAGCAGTCCAGGCTGGTCATCCTAACAATGCCCCAATCACGGTTGTGTTAGTTTCTTAGACCTGCTCTAACACAATACCACAAAAGGTGTAGTTTAAAATAATAGAAATTTATTCCTTCATAGTTCTGGAGGCTAGAAGTCCAAAATCAAGGTATTGTCAGAGTTGGTTTCTTCTGAGACTCTGAGGGAAAATCTACCCTATGCGTCTTTTCTAGCTCTGGGGCTACAGTAATCCTTGGTGTGATGTTCTTTGGTTTAAGGGTACATAACTCCAATCTCTGCTTTCACATACCCCTTTCTCCTTGTGTGTCTCTGTGTCTCCAATCTCCAACTGCCTTTTTCTTATAAAAACACCTATCCTTGGATTTGGAGCCCAACCTGAATCCAGAATGATCGCATCATAAGATCCTTAAATTAATTACATCAACAAAGATGCCTTTCCCAAATAAAGTCACATTCACAAGTCCTAGGGATTAGAATTTGTATATATCTTTTTGGCAGACATTATTCAACCTACTACAAAAATGATTTATCTTAAAAAGTAAACAGGAAAAAATGATAACCTCTGTTTGATCACAAATTATGTGGACCTAAGGTTTGGCCGGACGGTAATAGTAATATGTAGATTTTTTTTTTTTTAAGTTTACAGAAGGCTTTCACATTCACTTTCTTTTCAATTTGTGTAACAAGCCTTAATGATAGTTTTATTTTCATTTTACAGGTAACAAAGCTGATGCTAAGAACAATTAAAGTAAACCAACAGAGGGTGTTAAAATGTGAGAGGATTTGATTTCAGTTCAGGAACACAGGTTGCCTGATTCCAGTATAAGTACTCTATGATGAGAACTTTTCTACTCCACGCCTGACACAATGATGAGGCATAAAAAGAAGCTAGCGTCTTACTAAAGCCAACATAGGTAAATTGTCGCCAGTAATAGAGTTTGAGCAACCTACAGACAACAATTCAGCCCATTTTTGAAAATAACTGGATAATATCATAAAACAAATTGTTGATTCCCACCAGCAAAATTGTTGATAAAGCCTTAGTAAAATGTTCATTTTTGTTTTTTACTTTCAGCATACACATAACAGAGCAAATGATCCGTGTCTGGATTATTTAGTCCCTGGTGGGTGAATTACACATTTGTCAGGGAAAAAGCAGATCAATTGATTTCTATATTACTACCACTTTCTTTTGCCTTGTGGTAGGATTCCTTCCTTACCTCCTGGACAAAGCTGATGCTATATTTATCATGTGAAATTCTGAAAAGAACCACAGATAACATGTTTTTGACACCTTACAAGATTGTATGAGATGTCAGCAGGATAAGATTTCAGTTCTTAGATGTTTTTTGAAATGCTGCATTTTCCATTGGATTTAAATAATGACTATGGTGCCTTGCTTTTACGGTCAGGATCCTTGAATACCTCATTCTGTGAAGTATGCCTATTAACTCTCTAGAAATAATGTCTTCTCATTTCTGACTGTCTATAAAGTCACGTGGATCTGAATTGTTCAAATCTCGTATCTGAACCTCTTCTGGATTAGAACACTCCAAATGATATAACGAATCTGTCTAAACCTGCATGCATCTTGCACACAGCAGGTTGACTGAATGAAAACACAGAAAGTGCCTATTAACTTCTGGTCTAGAAGAAAAGATGAGTTCACTGGAGTTGATTTCCACAGTCAGTTACATTAATCACTAGGTTCTTGGCTGTTACGTTCAGCATACTTGCTGCCTAATCTGTAAAAGAAGCTAGGTACATCTCACCAGTTCCTTGACAAGCAACTATAGTGTTTTATTCTTTATTATAGAATAAAAATCCCACTGAAAAATTGATTTTTTTGATCAATGTCAAGCAAGTCAGGAAGTATTATTTTGTAACACACTTTTCATTTCTTAAACATTAAAAATGGTGAGATGCAAAGGAATATGGAACAAACTGTGAACAGAGTATACAACACAAGGGTGTTAGAAGGATATGGGAGGAAAGTAGCCTCAGCTGCAATGATGAATTTTTCTTCCTTCCTTTTTTCTCTCCTTTCCTCCATCCCTCTCTGTCTTTTTTTTCTTCCTTCCCCTCCTTCCTATCTTCCTTCTTTCCTTCTTTTATTCATTCCTTCTTTTCTCTCTTCCTTTTTTCCTCTTCCTTCTTTCTTCTTTCATTCATTTCATTTTTCTTTTTCCTCACAGTAATGGAAATTTTTTACTCTAGAAATCTGACTCTAAGCATGAGACAGAGAAACTTAGATGATTCACATTCAGTGGGATAATCCTTTACAGTTGTAAAAAGTGCTATAATAATGGGAGACTATTTTCATTCTTTTATGCATTCATTCAACAAATGTCTAAGATTACTTACTATGTGTCAAACAGTACATTGGACACCAGGGATTCAAAGGTGAACAAGACAATCAGGGAATTCAGAGTCCTATAAAGGACACAGAAAATAGAGGGAAAAGCAAACAAATTTTTCAAAGTTAGGTCCAGTTATTATTAGAGGCCCAAAAGAAGCTGTTTTCTTGTTTATAGAGAGTAACAGGCTAGAGTAGGATGACTTAATTTCTACACTATAGTCAAACATATAGAAAAATCAATTGTACAATCAATTTTATACTATTTGGCATAGTAGAATAATTAGTCTGAGACAATCAGATATTCTAGTTGATGGAATAATTCTTTGACTATCACGCAATATCAATATTATTTGCCTAGAAGAATATAAAACCATATACCAAGAAATGTGGGTTTAGCATCATTTATATGCAAAGTCCTGGTTATGCACTATGGGTGATACAAAACTGAATAAAACTTAGACTCTGATCTTGGTGAATTTATAATTTATAAGATGATACTTATACACAAATAACCATATTACAAAAAATAGCCCATTGTAAATGTCATATGAACAGTAAAACAAAAAAAAAGCTACCAAAGATCACAGGAATGACTTTTTTTTATTAATACAACATAAAAGAGATTGCATCACTTCTCTGCTCAATCCTTCTAATGGCTTCATGTCTCACTCAATGTAAATATCAAAGTCTTTGCAAGGACTTTCAGGGCCCTACACAATTTGGCTGCTATTTTATCTTTGACCTCATTTCCCACTGCTCTTCCCCATAGTTCATTCTGTTCAGCCACCCTGAATTGCTTGCTGTTTCACAAAGCACCCAACCCTACCCATTGGCTCTTTCTTCCAGATATCCACGTGATTAACTCTTTCACTTTCTTCCAGACTTTGTTCAAATCTTACCTTCTAAAGTTGGCTTAACATGACCTCCTTACCCTGCTATATAGATTTCTTTATTCCTCTGTACTTATATTCTAGTGTACTGTGAAATTTACTCAATTATCATTTATGTTGTTTATGGTTAATCTCTCCAACTAGAATATAGGCTCCATGTGGCTACATTTGCTTCATTCCCTAATGTACTCCAAGCATCATAAAAATAGATATTTTTATGATGCACATAGTATGAGCACATACTATGAGCACATAGTAAGTGCTCAGTAAATATTTATAGAATGAATTAATGAGTGATCAGCTTTGATTTGGAGGGTAAAAGTGGTAAAAGAAACCTGGGAATGGCTTCATGGATGAGGGAGTACCCTGAAGATAAAGAAGAACTTAGATAAAGAAGGACAGGATGTTCTTGCTAACTCATCTGTTTCACTTCAGATTATTACCCTTTCAGCATGTGGACGATATTTCTCAAACACAGATAAGTTCACAAAATCTCTTTCTATACCCGGTACATTAGATGAATATGACTCACGGGATGTGATCATAAAGCAAATTTATTTCAGCTTCCCATTGTCCCTTTAATGCATTTAGTTGTTTCGTTTCCTTTCCACAGGATGAAAATTCAAGACAATACCATGATTCTTTTGGTCATGCACAGGAAATGGTCACTCTAAATCAAAAATACCATCTCCATTTTGTAAGAAAAACATTAAGTCCAACTTGATTTAACACTAAGAGTTATCCTTTCCTCCCATCCATCAAATCCAGCAGAAGGTGAGAGATGGGGACCAGCCAGGAGAGAGAACTCACAGTAAAAAAAAAAAAAAACAAGAAGGATGGTTGAGATTCTCTCCTTCTCTTCCCAGCACACAAACATCTTACAACGCCATAGTTGGAGCCCAGGAGAACGGAGAACAAGACAGATCTTATTTGAATTACAGTGTCCTACGCTGATATTCAGAGGGTCTGGCAGCTGTCTAAAGCAGACTCTTTTCCTCAATAATGGCTTCATGAGCTTTCGGATTGCTCAATCACTAATGATCTCCCAGCTTCTGTTCCTTAAACCCAAGAAAAGAGCATCTATATTATGAATGGTCAGTTATTTCTTCTCAATCCACATAAACCAGATACCAGAAAGTGAGGTCTGTTCTCTCCTGCAGGCAACCCTTTACACAGGACCTAAGATGCCTAGACTTCCTCTAATTCCTGGTCTACATGTGGCCCACAGAAAACACTCAAGCATTCAAGCATTCTTTGCCACAATAAAAACAGCTTCTCCTTTGCGCTAGCTATTAGAATAGCTGTATAGCCATTTCTGTGCTTTTAGAATTTTTAGAGTAGGAGTCAACTATCTGC